>JAUPMG010172349.1:0-10567 GCA_031762675.1 Pachysandra terminalis
CTAAACAACGATAGGTAGTAAACGGGGATATTAGCTAAGGCTGCCTTAATAAGAGTAATCCTCCCACCTAAAGATAGGTAGCCTTTTTTCCACGACGCTAACCTCTTGCCAACCCTATCCAAAACAGGATCCCAAAAACTGATCATCTTAGGATTATCACCAAGGGGTAACCCAAGGGAAGTCAAAGGCCACTCCTGGACCCTACACCCAAATATTGATGCAAAAAACCTCTATCATATCTTGTGGCATATTCAAATCCGCCAAACTGCTCTTCTCCAAATTCACTTTCAACCCTGAGACCATTTCAAAACATCTAATAATTGACTTGATCCAATACGTTTGGCATTCATCCGCATGAACAAATAACAAGGTATCATCAGCATATTGCAGATGAGAAAAGCCAACCCCCTCACTCCCTATCTTAAATCCCGAGATCAACCCTAGATCCTCACCTTTTGCCATAAAACAACTCAAAACATCAGCCACCAATGTAAATAAGAGAGGAGAAAGCGGATCGTCCTGTCTCAAACCACGAGAGGGAACTACTTGGCCGTGCACCCCACCATTTCACAAAAAGGAGAATACAACGTTCCGAATGCACCCAGTTATCCATCTCCTCCATATGGCCCCAAAACCTTTCCATTCCAACACCTTATCTAGGAAATGCCACTCCACTCTATCATAAGCGTTTTCCAAATCAACTTTCAGAACCAAACCCTATTTACCCAACCTCTTCCATTCTTCTACCACTTCATTAGCGATAAGGGCACTGTCCAAAATCTGCCTACCAGCAATAAATGCACTCTGGTTCATAGACACCAAATTACTGACAACAGATTTAAGCCTAGAAGCCAAAATCTTTGCAATGATTTTGTATAGACTGGTAGTAAGGCTAATAGGCCTAAAGTCTTTGAGCTCCATAGCACCAACTTTTTTGGGAATAAGTGCAATAAATGTAGCATTTGTTGCCTTATTGATCACTCCACTCTCAAAAAACTCATGTAACACTCCAATCAGATCCTCTTTGATGGTTTCCCAACATTCTTGAAAAAAGGCAATCGTAAAGCCATCTGGGCCTGGGGCTTTATTTATATCTAACCCCCAAATAGCATCTCTGATTTCCTGAACCTCAAAAGGTCACTCCACCCACAAAGCCTGGTGATCCGACAATTTCCTCCCTCTAAGGTTTGACATGTCAAAAACAATAATCATGTTCGGACATATACAGGACTGAGTAAAAGTTTGAGATCTCCTCCACTATCCTACTTGTATCCTCGACTAGCTCTCTTGAAATTTGAAGACCAGCTCTCAGATTAGTCTTTGCTCTGCCATTAGCAATCTTATGAAAGAAACGGGTATCAGCATCACCCTCCTTATGCCAAGTAGCCCTAGATTTCTGCCTCCAATTCATTTCCTCTTATCTAAGCACCACTTCAAGTTGCTCCTTGGCTATTTTCCTATCCTCATATTCTTCCCTAGAAATCTCCCTATTTTGTTCTGCATTGTCAATACGGCCAATTTTCTCAGTCAAAACCTGTTTCCTCAAATTGAGATGGCCAAATTCCTTTCTATTCCACTCATTGATTTTAATTTTCAAGTGCTTCAAAGACTGCATAAATTGGAATCCTTTCCAATCCCAACTATTGTAGGCCCTATCTGACCACCAACCTCTCACCCTATCCATGAAATCTCTAACTGCAAGCCACATATTTTCGAATCTGAAAGGAGATGGACCTCGACTCACCTGTTCCATAGCGATAAGGATAGGACAATGGTCCGAGGTAGTTCTTTCCAAGACCGACTGGGACATCGACAGGTAATGATCATCCCAACTAGACGAGACCAAGCATCTGTCAAATTTACACCATAAAACATTATCCTGACAATTGGACCACGTGAACCACCCTCCATTCAAAGGGTAATCAACAAGGCAAAGGTTCTGTATAATTTTTGAGAAATCCCGCATACTTCTAACCACACCATTACCTCTACTCCTTTCTCCCACATTCCTAACCACATTAAAATCACCAAACAGACACCAAGGACCATCCCAAACCTCTCTAACCTCCTAATTTCAGCCCAAAACCTCCTTCTAATTCTCCTACAATTTGGGGCATACACTCCTGTTAAGATCCACTCAAACCGGTCCACCAGATTTGTAAAATTTACAGACAGAGAAAATCTGCCCGTACTAAAGACCTCCCCAAAAACGTGTTCAGTATCCCAAATGATCAAAATACCCCCAGAAGCCCCCAGAGAGGGGAGCACCTCCCAAGCCAAGCTGCTACCTTTCCAAAATTTTCTAATCAAGCTAGCACTAACCCTTTCTTTCTTGGTCTCCTGAAGGATGACAATAAAAGGCTTCACTCTAACACACAAATCTCTCACCGCTTGTCTCTTATAGGCCCTGCCAAACCCCCTAATGTTCCAACTAACAATCTTCATCAATTACTGTTGGGTTTACACTCCCTCACTCTCCTCCTAAAATATTGTAAACATTGTGAAGTATTCATGGCGCGCAAGGAGCAGCCAAGAGGAAGACCAGACCTCATCTTCTTAAATTTTCTGACTACCGAAACCAAGGGAATGGGTTCCCGTCCCTATCAGACACAGACACTTGGAACAATCTAGCAATATCCTCCACTCCCACCCACTCATCCATTTCAACAAACTTTGACTTGACCCTACCCTTCTCACTCCAATCAACCCCCAACCATCCCATCCTATGATCTCTCAATACAGAATGATCGCAAGCCGCACCACCCTCGTTTGGAGTTATAGCTGAAGGACACTCAGTGGTTCTGAAAGCCGTATCGGGAATCTGTTCACATTAAATTCCTAGCTCAGTCCCGTTAACCAGAACCAAATTATCGTCTAGCTGAACAACACCCGCACCTGAAAACGAAGAGTTGACCACAAAAAAAGATTTAGAGAAAACAAGACACAAAAAAAGACTATCACTTACCGGAGAGGTAGGGAAAGAAGGGATTGGACTACACAACTTCGTATCGAGGGATTTGCATAAGATAAACTGTTGATCTTCCTCTCCAAAAGAGGACCGACTATGCACAAATAGCCCCATTCTGCACCGACCATGTTCCAAATAAGCAGGAGAGGCAGAACAGCACCTCAACCAAACTTCCCCAAAATCGTCCAGGACACAGACTATAGCCACCCCTTCTCGTGTATGCTTCTTAGATTTGTTTACAGCCTCAACAGCACCTTTTGTACTCAACACCCTTTTGCAATGGAAGCTCTCAACGCTGACCCCATCAACAGATGCCTTAGACGTCTGAGATAAAGCAGTCCTGACCTGAACATCCTCACCCATGACATTCCGTGGAAGTACCCCAACCCCACCGTCTTCATCTCCAACAACCTCTGGGACTAACACCTCTTTAGGCTGATGTAGATCCAGTAGCAGCTTGCGCACACAAGAAAGCTTTGATAAGAGAAGAGGGATCTGCTCAAGAACAACAATAGAGATCCCTACCTCCTTATCCGGTGAGACCAGAACCTCCAGCGCCGCACTTGGTTCCGTTGCCACCCGCTTCATCACAGTGGAATCCACCCCGGCAAGCCTCACCACTCCAGCATCAAGCTTAGGGGGGCCTTCAGAAAGAGAATTATTCACTTCTAAGGGCCGAACAGAAGAGGGATTACGTGGATGGGTTGAGTCCAAGCCATTTGGGCCCGAGTGGGGCGAGCTAAACAAGGCCATAGATGATGGAACAAACCCACCGTGGGCCAACCCAGCAGAAGAAACCTCCACCTCGACAAAAGGCCGAACAAAAGGAGGAAGAATTGAAGCCAGCCCATAAGGATCTGACTGGGGCAAGCCCAGAACGGCCTTAGAAGCAAGATCAGGCCCAACATGGGCCAGCCCAAAGTATGAACGAGAATCCACAACAGCATCATCGGGCAGGCCCACACGCAGACCTCCCGGGCTCACCACCGAACCAACTATCCCACACGTGTCATTAGTCAAGGATATACGTCCAAACCACTCTTTTGGCTCAGAACAGCATGATGTAGCAAATTGGAAGACGGCTCGTCAGACGCAATCTCTAACGAGCGGACACCTGCAACCTCATCGAGACACCCATCCCTGAAGTCGACCTTGGGAATCTTGCAACTTTTTTGAAAATTGAAAGATGGATCTGAATGCCCACCTGACCCAGCAACCCCACCCACTTTATCATCTTCCTTACCCAAACAACCCACTACCGATTCGCATAACTGAAAAACGCCGACCATCGGCCGGATAACTGAGTAGAGGTTTAAAGGCATTATCTCAATAAAGGTCTCGTACAAGACGCCCCCAAAATCAAACATTATTGACCGAGGAATGCGGCGAGCCCAACTCTCCTCGACCCTAAGCAAAGGTGCTCTGGCAAGGTCCCCAAAATCAAACAGAGCACCCACCGCGTGTAGACCCCCACAAATATCACCAATATTTTTGAAGGAATTGGAAGCCCAACAAATAATTGGAATCCCAAAAATCGCGACCCATAACCCCTGAGCACACTCCGGATTAGCTTCACCAGCAAATTCCGCCCGCCATTCATGAAAGCTCAAGGACACAAACCTTGGCAATGTTTCCAGCTCAATCAATTTATTCGCTACCTCGCTTGAGGGCGTGAAAACAACAGCCTCAAAAGGCTGAAACCGGGATGAATTTGAATGGCTGTTCTTGATCAAACTCCTTAGAGAGGGCCGAACTCACCAAGAACCAATTTGCGTGCACAGAAGAACGATAGGCAACCGGAAAGCGCCACTCCCCCTGCAAGTCTCCATGACCCACCTAGGAACTAAGAATAACCGGGATTTTTCCTTTGTCAGCAACCCCACCTACTGTAAAATTGTCTTTAAGATGCTCTTCCACCACCGATGACTTCCTCCCACCGGAAAATTGCGTCTCCTCCACTGTTGTGTTAGCCCCTTGACATCAATCCTCCCCTCAACAATCTCCCACCAATTAAACTGAAGTATTCCCACCCTTTGGGAAATGAGGATTTAGGGATGAACAAAGATTTGTTCTTACCTTCAGACCTAATCAGAATTTTAAGAAATGAACCCCCAAAGTTCCGGTCAAGATCAGCGATACCCACCCAACGCTTCAATCGGCACGACCCTAACCTTGTAATACGATCACCAGTTTCATCAGCAGCCTGTAACATATTCCTAAACCATTTGACTCCTTCTCCTTCGAGTAAAATAAAGCAACTCTTCCCTTTGCTTTTTTCAGTGATACGCAAAGACTGATCGACCCCATTCAAGAAGCCTTCCACTTTGAAACATTTCCTCTGAATCTAGATGAACTCACGTATAGTGTTGGGTTTCCTCCGCCTGAAACACACTTTCTTCTTCACCTGTTGCCAAGCACTAACCCCATTGTTTTTAAGGAGAACATCTTTGAATGAATTCCCACCAATACCTACACCAGACACAGAACCCATCTTCAATGCTTCAACGCAGAACACTGAAGATCACTCATTTTTAGCCACCTCGAGATGGCCAATTCGTCATACATGTTAACCACCTCGAGAGGATCAATTTGTCATACAGGTTAACCAACTCGAGAGGGTCAATTCGTCATTCAGGTTAACCACCTCGAGAGGGTCAATTCGTCATATAAGTTAGCCACCTCAAGAGTGCCAATTCGTCATGTCCTATATGGGAAATTATCAATATAATACTATTTCGAAGTTATACCTCGAAATAGTAATCATTATGTATTTCGAAGAAGCATCTCGAAATAACCAAGTTATTATATCAAAATCATTGATATTCTGAAATACCTAGCCGGATAATCATATGACTTTTAATTACTCTTCGAAATAGCCATTCCAAATGACAATCATTTCTTTAAGATGATTGGTATTTCGAATTATCTTTCAAAAGCATTGTATTTCTATTTCGAAGTCATTCTGCGAAATAATAACTCAAAATAGACAGTATGACACTTCGAAGTCATAATGTCATGAATTGTATTTTGTTAAGGGAATATTCCTTAACATTCAATCACTCTTCGAAGACTCTGATCTAGAAGTAGTTCTTATTCAACATAGGGGGAAATAAATATTAGACTTTTAACGAATAGAGGGCCAGAAAGATAAGTCCTCTCAAGACTCTCGAAAAGCGAGACTCTCGAAGAGACTGTAGCATTAAATGACTTGAATCAATACAAAACAATAACATATCACCATTTTTATAACGTCGTGATCATTAACTTAACCGAACGTTGTAAAAGCATTTATTGAAACGTTACATATAGAATTAGACGTTTTGAATATTGAATATTCAAATCTAAACGCCTGTTCAGCTAAACATTTTCAATCTGTTCATGAAACGTTGCAAACAGTTTGAGAGAATGAATCTGAGGATATAAAATGAAGTTGAGGCATCAGAAAAAATAGGATGAGAGGATCTGAATATTGGACATTCTCTGAGAATTTGCAAAGCATTTGTCTTAAGAATCCTCTTTTCTAAAATCAAGAAGTTCTGTTTTGTCTTTCTGTACGTTCTTGATTGATCTTACCCATTTTTCCCTTTGTTTAAACTTAAAACAAAAAGAAACCTTTCACTGGAACAGTCTTTCTTTGATTTAGGCTAGTGAAAGCAAGTATTTCGAACTTTCGATTGCTCAAACCTCAAAGTAAATTGACATTTTTGATTATTTACCGGTTTGTGCATCACCAATATTAAACTAAGCTTCTTTGCAAGTTGAACTTTTTACAAACCGAGCTTTTGTTAGCTGAGTCTTGAACCTAAAATATTTTAACAAGCTTGAGCGTTGCTCAAGGTTTATGACCTCGAATCGAGCTGGGCAAAGCTCGGCTCAACTCGTTTACGACCTTATTGTGCACCTTTCATTGAACCGCAACTTGGCTCTGCATCGTATGATTCACCCTTTCGTGCAAGCACCAACCTTGAAGGATTGGTTAACCGTATTCTGAAACAAGGAAAAAAATCTTTGGCTTATCAAATCTCTATCGAGCCGTGAAAAAGATTCAACAAAAGACAAATAAATCCACTAGCTGTTTTACATCACACAATACGTTGATCATGTATAACCGAAGTGTTGGATAGCAGGTCAGTTAAAAATCAATGAAGATTATAGCCATCACCTGCTCGTTTTATGGAAAAGCTAATACAGAAAAGTATTCAAACACTTTCTTTCTTTCGAACAGGAACTAAAGCAGCAAACCTTCTTGAAAGAATTCTAGATTACATGAAGGAAATGCTGCAGAGCTACAACACTGGTGTAGAGAATCGTTTCAAAACGAGTTTATAAATAAACTGATACTGATCAATCACAAACCCATACCACAAATTTTACAGGAGTGATAACAGAAAAAAATAAATGACAGGAGAAAGATTAAGCCGCGGCGAAGAAATAAAAAATTCTAAAAGAAAAGCATTAGCGATGCAGCAGTCATTGTTAGGAAGCAGCTGCGTTAACTTTATGAAGTATTTCTTCTGGCAACAAGACTCGGAAAACGGCGTAGTGATGGTTCAAACTTTTCTCCCCCTGTAGTCTATGAACACTACCCAATGCGCCGGCACTGGAGTTTGGGAAAGCATAAAATATACGTCGGATCCTTTGATGAACAAGCGCCATAGCACACCTTCAGAGGAATACAGAAATCAAATAAACAGCAGTTATTCAAAACAATAGTGCAACATTCAGGTACACTACCATTGATCTAACAAAATGAGCCATCTAGGCGCCAACCACCAACTGGTAGTAGCATATGAGGCCCTAAACCAAAATTTAACTAGTGAGGGCCCAGATTTGCAACCCACACCAACCAATTGCCAGCTACAAGAGTCGGTCTGCACCTGATCCCAACATTTTCCTCATTAAATAAGAACCCCTTTTCATTCATACAACAAGGATAAGGCAATAAACGATTTTATTGCCTTATTATGATACATCCAATTTTCTGCGTCAGGATGTCTGAAAAGGCATAATATTTTACTTCCCGACTTATCACCTTCTCATTCCCAACTGCATAATACTCTAGTCATCATCTAAAACATGTACTTTATTGTCTTTAGAATAAAGTACATGTGGCCTGCATGCAAACTCGTAAGATATCATAAAAAGGAAAAGCTTACATACAAGGCTGTTAAGACCAGATTGGGTTGGTAGAAAGTTGGAGGAAAATAACTAACAAGAATCCAATGGCCAAAGATCAAACATGTATGATTAATAGGTTACTACCACCTAGGATCCTTACACACCAAATAGGCAAAACTCCTGGCTCAGGAGCATCATAGTGTTAAGTATCGTCCGATCCCGAATCGGATCGATCGATACAACTCGAGATCGGCTCAGGACGAGTCACGATCCCAAGCTGACCACGAAAATTGTTAAAGTTCTCTGACTCAGTCAGCAACCGAGTCAGATCGGCCCCTCAAAAATTTTATGATTTAAAAATAAAAATAAAATAAAATGGGCCATGTTTGGATCGACCGATCCCAAGTTGGATCGGCAATCGAACTCGGTATTGGACCGGGACGATTCCCGATCCGATACCGAGTTTAAACACTGCTCGGGAGGACAACCCATATAAGTAACATCTCAAATAGCAATGATTCAAAGCATTTTTTTACACTACTTCAGAAACTCAAGGACTCAATGCAGAGATTATCATCGTTTATACCTTGGCTAAAGGAACTGAACACTTGAAGAAAAGTAACGGTTAGGTAAATAAGGGGTTAACAACTAATCCTACTTGATAACAGGACAAACCTGGTAGTTAATTATTTAAAGTAGCTCCACATCACAACAATAAGGCATTAGGAGTACAACGCACACCAGTACCACCACTATAGGGATTTCCACCCTTCATACCTTCGGTAAAAGATCTGAACACTAAAAGACAATGGTTAGGTTTATATGGGATTAACAGCTAATCCTACTTGACAAAGGACCAAACTTTAGATGTTTTCAGGAACAAAAAGAATTACAAACAGAGACGTGAACTCCGCCAACTTAGAAACTCAAGGGAAAAGGAATTTAAGAACTGATGGCAAATAACACAGAAGCATTCACAAGGAAAAGCAACTGAGGATCAGTTTGCAAGTGACATAAAAGCATTCACATATTCAGCCACCCTGTACCCGATAACTATAACCAACTAAAGAGGAGGGAGGGAAAGGAAAATATCTTACATACTTCAATCTCTGATTCCAGAGAGGCATGTACTATGTACAGATATCCGTCTGCTTAATAACGATCACTGGATTACTGGAAAGGAAATAAATAGTAAGATGCAGTGATAACTCGGATTTAGAACTTACATCGCACATGGCTCCCATACAAGGTATATATCAAAACCAGTACAGAGATAAGGTCGAACTGCCTCAGAATGAATTCCATTAGTACAACTGTCCTGAATCAGGTGATCCTCAACCTGAAATGGAATAATACAGCACTGCTTTTGTAAAACAAACTGAGCACAGGCCAAGTTACATATAATATAGAGGAGCCTAAAACAATTTCTTTATACGGTAGACACAGGAGTCACGATAAATATATAAATGCTATCATGATAGGAAAAAAGCAAACCAAACATGATTTTAGTCATCAAAAAGAGAAAAGGGGAGGAAGCTAACTTTTGAAAGATGGGTCTTCGGTCTCTTCGTTGGTAAGCTCATAGAAGGAGACTGCAGATGATCTATTTGAACAGATTGATCTTGCAAGTCATGCAACCATGGGAATAGCCGCCTATCCCTCACAGCAGTATGTTCAATAGTAACAAGAGCTGCATGTCGTAAAGGATGCCAATTGCAAGCGCTTCCTGCATGTTGTTTGATCCAACTCCAAGGATATAGACAAGAAGTACCAGTATATGCTTGTTTGCATCTATCATTTGAGCCAATCGAAGGCAAAATTTGATTGATTGTTACCCCATTTGCAACAGATTGATGAGAAGTAAAGTTTTCTGGCTGTTCAACGGAGCTGATTCCCAAGCTGGTACCAACTATGGGAGTACGACAAGAACAGATTTGGTCACATGCACTTGCAAGTATCTGTCCAACTGACGGATCTACTATAACTGCAGCATTAACTACCTGCAAAATAAAAGAATTAACGGCAGATTGAAACAAAGACACTGCATCATGGTGCTGTTTTAGTATGTGACTTGAACAATGTCAAGAATCCATGCCGTTAGCTAAGGGAATAAGACATCCTTTAACCTTTTTCTAAGAAATCAAGATACCAAAGCCAATGGCTTGGATTCTGTATATGTCGAATATCCTAGTATGAGATCAAATCATTAGTCCATGTGACAATTAGCCATGGAACATCACTGGAACCAGTGAAAGAAGCCTTCATGTGAGAATCGGTTATCAACATTGTGCAGTTTCAAAGCTGAACTGCAGTCTAATCTACTTCATTGGAAGAATACCAAAAAGGGCACATGATGGACAAGCATTTTAGTAGACCATATCCCAGGAAAAAAAGTTATGGGACGATCCCAACTCTTCATTAAATTACATAATTTTTTAACGTAACTTGTGAAGTTAAGAGTATATAGACATACATAGAACA
>JAUPMG010172370.1:0-10566 GCA_031762675.1 Pachysandra terminalis
ATTTAATTCCTATGTTGAATCCCTAGGAGTAGTACATGAGACTACAACCCCTTATTCTCCATCATCAAATGGAGTGGTTGAACGTAAGAGCATAACGTTAGTTGAACTAAATAATGCAATGTTATTGAGTTCTGAGGCTCCTTCCAATTTATGGGGAGAAGCAATCTTGATTGCCTGTTACATTCTTAACTGGGTTCTTCATAAGAAGACTAAGTTGACACCCTTTGAAATGTGAAAAAATAGAAAGCCTAACTTAACTTACCTTAAGACTTGGGGTTGTCTAGCCTATGTAAGGTTACCAGACCCTAAGAGGAGGAAACTAGGCAATAAAACTACAAAATCTGCATTTATTGGGTATGCAATAAATAGTAAAGCTTGTAGGTTCATTGATCTTCAAAACAATATAGTGATTGAATCAAATGATGCTGATTTTTTTGAAGATAGGTTTCCCTTTAAGATTAAAAATAATGGGGGCTCAGTTTCAATGAGGATTACTGAAGCCTCTACCTCTGGATCTAAAGAAGATAGTCTAGACTAGGAACCTAGGAGGAGTAAAAAAGCTAGAATCAAGAAGGAGTTTGGATCATATTATTATTATTATTATATATATATATCATAGAAGGAGATCCTACATCCTTAGATGAAGCTCTTTCATCTCCTAATGCTGATTTTTGGAGAGAAGCTAAAAATGATGAGATGGATTCTCTCATGGCAAATGAAACATGCAAACTAGTTAACTTTGTAAGACACTTGGGTGTAAATGCGTTTTAAGAAAGAGGCTAAAACCAGATGGGACTGTAGATAAGTATAAAGCCCGTCTAGTTGCCAAAGGTTTTAAACAAAAAGAAGATATAGAATTCTTTGATACCTATTCTTCAGTTACTTGAATAACATCTATTAGATTATTGATTACTGTTGCATCTATATACAATTTGGTTATACACCAAATGGATGTGAAAACAACATTTCTAAATGGGGATTTAGAAAAGAAAATTTATATGGTCCAACTACAAGGTTTCATAATTCTTGGGAATGAAGTAAAAGTCTGCAAACTTTTAAAATCATTATATGGTCTTAAACAAGCCCCTAAACAGTGGCACGAGAAGTTTGACCAGTTTGTGATTAATGATGGTTTTAGAATAAATGAAAGTGATAAATGCATTTGTTATAAGTTTGTAGATAATTTTCATGTCATGATATGTTTATATGTAGATGATATGCTAATATTTGGTTCCAACCTAAGAGTTGTAGAAGAAACCATAAAACTATTATCTAGTCATTTCAACATGAAGGATCTAGGTGAAGCTAATGTCATTCTTGGCATTAAGATCATAAGATCACCTGAATGCATTTCTCTTGATCAATCTCACTGTGTTGAGAAGAACTTGAAGAAATATTGTTACTTTGATAGTAAACCAGTAGGTACTCCTTTTGATCCCAGTATAAATTATTAAAGAATACTAGAAGTAGTGTTTATCAAAAAGAGTATGCCAGCATAGTTGGTAGCTTGAAATTTGCAACTGATTGCACTAGACCTAATATAGCTTATGCTGTAGGAGTACTTGGTAAGTTTACAACCAATCCAAATTTTTAACATTGGAATGCTTTAAATAGGGTAATTAAGTACCTTAAAAGAACTACTAATATTGGACTTCATTATTATGAGTATCTCGCTGTCCTTGAAGGATTTAGCGATGCCGACTGGAACATTTTTTCAGACGATTCCATGTCGACCAATGGCTATGTATTCACTATTGGAGGTGGAGCTATTTCCTGGAAATCCAAGAAGTAGTCTATGATAGCAAAGTTCACTATGGAATCCGAGTTGATAGAACTTGCCAGGGCTAGTGAGGAGGCAAGTTGGCCTAGAAGCCTACTATCTGATTTCCCTATGTGGAAAAGGCCTGTATCTCTAGTGTTGATACACCGTGATAGCACTGCCGCTTTGGGCAGGGTGAAAAATAAATACTACAATGGAAAATCTAGACCTATAAGACGTAAACATTTTGTTATACGTGAGTTGTTGAATAATGGTTCAATAACTGTTGATTTTGTGAGATCCGGGAATAATACTGTAGACCCGATGAAAAACCTCTAGCTAGAGAAAAGGTCTAGGATGTATCTAAAGGGATGGGACTAAAGCCCAATAGCCAAATTATATATGATGGATACCTAACCTAGGGAGTGAAGATCCCAAGAACTAGGTTCAATATGACAAACGAAATCATAGTGTAATTGTTGATCATGCACTATAAATATAACACTATCCCTAGATGAAAAATGCATGGTCTTGTAGCGTGTAAACGGTTGAGTTTTAACTCTTATTGAGAATTATAGCTCTTATGAGTGGGATGTATAGCTACAGGAGAATCCTTGAGAGTCTCACCTATGTGAATATATGGAAGTGAGGCCATTTCCTCTGAGAGTGAGGGCTTACTCTTTACGAATATTCATGAAATTGGGATTTAGCACAAGGCCATAATTTGCTAGATTAAGAACTTGTATAGACACCAATGAGCACTTTGGGTGCCTTTGTGTTTTCATATACCCAAGAAAATTGGTTCAAGACTTGTTCACCATTATTTCGTATACAAAAAATGTAATTACACTAAATAAAGTTCAAGACATTGTTACCTTTTTTATGCACAGTGTTCTAGCTTTCTTAGTAAAATTGTTTTATCGATTTTGGTTTTATGTAAAATAAGTGAGGGATTGTTGGGTATTTTAAAATAAAACCCTTTATTTTGCCGTTTACAAAACTGGACGTGTGGTCTCTTTAGTGAATGTGTTTAGTGTGTGTTTTCCTTGTTCCACATTGGAAACTTGAGAGTTTGGGAGAGTGGTATGCATACATTCTCATACCATAAGCCTTATGAGCTTGTGAAGGGGAACAAAGAGGGCTCACGCCTGTGAGGCCAAGTGGCCAGCCAAGGCCGGTCCAAGAGGATTTCGTATAGTGGCTCAGGAAAACCTTAACGTGAGCATGCTCGCATAGCGTGCGCTCTCACGCACACACACACACACGCGCACGCGTGATCGGTCGGTCGGCTCAATTCGGATCAGATCGGATCGCATGCGCGTGTACGTATCTTTTTGGACCAACTCAGACCCAGTTTTTTAACTGATTTTTTATAGCCGTTTTTATCAATCCGTTGTGCAACATTTCTATTCGTCGAGTAACTGCGTGCCCTAGAATTTGGGGATCATGCGCATATCTTTTGGAAACCCAAACGGTGGCTTTGTCTTCTTTAAAAAGGGGGGGGGGGGGGTTTGCATAGAACAAATAACACAGAAAAAACACAACAAATGTTTTCTATTGTTCTTTATTGCTTTGCAATTTCTTTACACCAAAATCTTTGTCTCTTCAAGCATTAATGGTGTGGGGTTCGTCTTAATCAAATATGTGCAGATTGATTAAGCGTACAATGGTGGTCTGGAGATTGAATGCGAAAAACTATTCCATCTACAATCTCAAGAACAACAATACCAACCTGATGTGAATCGTCCCCTTGTTTTCAAGCTTGAAGACCAACAGAAGATGAACATGTCATCATCTTCTCAATTGTGACCACCTTGGTCAATATATTTGCAGGATCCACAATGGTGTGAATCTTCTCCAAACTAATCACCTTCTCCTCCAGAAGTGAACGTATGAAGTGATACCTGATATTAATGTGCTTCGTCCTTGCATGAAAGGATGAATTCCTTGCAAGATGAATTGCACTTTGAGTATTAGTAAAGAGCTTACATCCTCTTGCGCCATTTCCAACTCTTTCAATAGGACATCTAACCACACAATCTCCTTGCAAGCTTTCGTAGTTGCCACATACTTTGCTTCAGTAGTCGAGAGAGCAACAATTTTTTACAATCTAGAAATCCAAGTAACTACTCCACTCCCCAAAGTAAACACATAACCAGTAGTGCTCCTTCTGCCATCTAAGTCTCCTGTCATGTTTGAGTTCAACATATCCTTGTAGAAAAATTTCAGAACCTCCATAGTATAGTGATGAGTCTAGTGTACCTTTCAAGTCTCTCATTATCCACTTGACGGCTTCCCAACGATCCTTGCCCGGTCTACTTATGAACCGGCTCACAACAACAACTACCTATGCAATGTTTTGTCTCGTGCAAACCATGGCCTACGTAAGACTCCCTACTATAGATGCATAGGGAACCTTCTTTATGTATTCCATCTCTTCAACTATAGCAGTACACTACGCTTTGGACAGTCTTAAGTGACCTGCTAGAGGGGTGCTAACAGGCTTAGCAACACTCATGTTGAACCTCTCCAGTACTTTCTCAATGTACCATGATTGAGACATCTTCAACTGTCCCTTGGATCTGTCCTTGCTAATCTGCACACCAAGGATTCATTTTGCAACTCCCAAATCCTTTATAGAGAACTCTCTAGAGAGTTGCTCTTTCAGCCTTGTTATTTTAGCCATGCTTAAACTTGCCAAAAGCATATCATCTACGTATAGGTGTAGAATCATATAAGAACTATCAATTTTTTTGAAATATTAACAATGATCAACATTATACTTGTTGTACCCATTGCTAGACATAAAAGTCTCAAACCTGTTGTACCACTATCTAGGAGTCTGTTTTAACCCGTACAAACTTTTATTGATTTTGCATACAATGTTCTCCTTACCTAGTACCATGAACTCTTGTGGTTGCTTCATGTCATTTAGGTTTCCATGAAGAAATGCAGTCTTTACATCTAGGTGTTCTAGATGTATGTTCTATGCTGCCACAATACTAAGAATAGATCGAATGATAGCCATTTTCACAAAAGAGAGAATATTTCAGAGAAGTCGATACTTGCCTTTTTTTGAAAACTCTTCACAACCAGTCTAACCTTGTATCTTTTAGAACCATCATTCTATTCTTTAAGTCTGTAAACCCATTTGTTCTCTAAGGCCTTCTTCCCTTTGGGAAACTTAACCAAGTCCCATGTTTTGTTTGATGAGAGGGAGTCCACCTCATCACACATTGCAGATTCCCATTCATTCCTTGCATCATCATGCATAGCTTTCTCAAAATATTCAAGTTCACCATTTTCAATTAGTAACAGGTAGTTAATTGATGACAGATACCAAGCTGGAGTCTTTCCTTTGGTGATCCTAGTTGACCTCCTTAAATAAGGAGGAGAGGCCTTAGTATGTGAAACTTGAGTAGGAGAGGAGAGGCCTTAGTATGTGAACCTTGAGTAGGAGAGGTATGAACTTCTACCTCATTATTTTAATCTAGTGGTTCCAATACACCTCTTGGTGTATCTTCATCAAGTTTCACGTATTTCTCATCTATTGGACTTTCTCCAGAAACATCCTTTGTCTCTTACTTATTCATGATACTTTCATTAATATGACATACTTGATTCTAATGACTTTTCGATTTTCTAGATCCCAAAATCATTAATGTTACATTCAATGAAAATATATTTTCTAGACTTAGGATCTCGTTTGTTCTTTTCATCTGCAATAATATGACCATAAGAAGTACAACCGAATACCCTCAAGTGTGCTAGGTTTATCTCTTTTCTAGTCCAAGTCTCTTTTGGTAGTCCAAAGTAGCTGATGGTCCCCTGTTAATCAGGTATGCTGAGGTATGACTGCATTTGCCACAAACGATTTAGGCAACCCAACATCTATCCTTATACTTCTGGAACATTCAGTAATGGTTTTGTTTATCCGCTCAGTAACCCCACTTTGCTTTGGTGTCTTAAGAATCATTTTCAATCTTTTGATCCCATTCAAAGCACACCAGTCCTCAAATTCATTATTGCAATACTCTCTACCATTGTCTGATTTGAGACTTTTCAGTTTCAAATCTGTTTCATTGTCAACAAGTGCTTTTCACTTTCTAGACACATTACATCTGATTTTTGTTTTAGAAAATAAACCCATTATTTCCTAGTACTGTCATCAATGAAAGTGACAAAATAATGAGAACCACCAAGAGAATGTACCTGAGATGGTCCCCACACCTCATATACACCAACTGCAATTTGTTGGATTTTGGAGTTCTTTTGACTTTTGAGAAACTCACATTTTTCTTCTTGCCAAAGATGCAGTCTCCACAAAAGTCCACGTCTACCTCTTTCAATCCGGGTAGCTTGCCTGCTTTATGCATTACTTTCATTCCCTTTTCACTCATACGTCCAAGTCTGCGGTGCCATGTTTTTGCATCTACCCCTGTAGATGCAACTAGAATTGAATCATTAGTCCCAGATATAATGTACAGTGTGCCATTTTTCTTACCTCGTACAATCACTATAGCTCCCCTGGTCATCTTCCATGAATCATCACAAAAAGTGGTGGTTGTTCCTATCTCTGCCAAGTGCCCAACAAAAATCAAATTCTTCTTTAATTGAGACACATATCTAACATCCTTCAACTGTAGGGTAATACAATTTTATAAATATCTGTGCATCACCCTTTTCAGTGATGTAGTAGGGTTCTCCATCTCCATGATAAACGTTTCTTAATTCACCTTCTACATAATTTTGCAGAAAATCCTTTTGATGAGTAGCATGGAAAGATGAACCAAAATTTACACTCCATACACCGTTTAATGTAGAAAAAGATTGAATTCAAGCATTAGAGTCTATATTATTTTTATCAGAGAGGTTTATGGAGTCGTTACTTTCGTGAATTTTGTTTTAGGCTGCTTTCCTTGGAGCTCTGCTGTCTATCTTAAAGTGGCCCTTCTTCTCGTAATTCCAACAACCTTGGTCACCTCTTCCTTGAGGAGGTCTCGGCTTGTTGTTCCTTGATTTAGAGCGGTCAGAATTTATGTTCATTTTCTTTGTTGATCTATCTCTTTCTTCTACAATCAAAACATTTTCTAATGTTTCAGCAACTCCATAATTTTTTTTGCGAACTTCTTCACTTAGAAGAACATCCACGACATCATCATACTTCAAAGTACCCGAACCAGACGAGTTGCTTACAACCATTACCAGGTTGTCCCAACTATATGGTAATTTTGAAAAAATCAATAGAGCCCTGATTTCGTCCTCAAAAATTATTTCGACCAATTCTAACTTACTCGTGACAGTTTTAAACTCGTTTAAGTGCTCAGCTACATTGCCACCGTTCAAAATTTTCATATTGAACAATCTTTTCCTCAGAAAAATCTTGTTCGATGTAGATGGTTTTTTGTACATCTTTGATAGAGCGACCATTAAACCTGATGCCGTTTTCTCCTTAAAAATATTAAAAGCCACAGATGACGAAAGGGTTAATCTAATCGTACCTAAAGCTTTCCAGTCAAGAATCTCCCAATCATCAAATGACATGTTCTTAGGTTCTTTGACAATCCTCCTAGAGGACGAAAAAGATCCTTCTGATATAGAACATTTACGATTTGCATCTTCCAGAATCCGAAGTTCAAATCATTGAACTCTTTGATTCTCGCATTTCCTTCTTCAGCCATTGCTCCCACTCAACCAACAACTTTGATACAAGTTGTTAAGAAAGAAATATAAAACGAGATTAAGAAGAAATCAAGCACGGTTCGGCAAATAGTGCCTACGTCCACACGGAGGCACACCAGATTCTACTATTCTCTAAAGCTCATAAAAAAATGTTACAAAGAGCAGCCACGAAAATATGATGAATACCTTGTAATTAGGGTTAAACTTAATAAAAGTGCAATTACTATTATACCCTAAATATATTAAATACTCTGTGCTACCCTCTATAACCCTGCAAGCTTAGCATCGAGCTCGACTAGTGATAGTGGTGTTTGGATCATCAATACTTCCCAATTGCTTCAGTAGCATCAGTCTCCACATAACAAGGTGTTATCGCACAAACTTATTTTGTTTACTGGCTGCATTCCTCGACACTCCTTCATTACTTGGGTTGCTGTTCAAAGACACCTAGCTACTTAAGACAGGCTCTGTAAATTTTGTATTATCTCTACCAGCAAGTGTCTTCTTTGCAACACTCATGAGGAAAATCATGATCACCTGTTTTTCAAGTTCCCCTACTCGGAGAAGGTTTGGTTGAACGTCCTTGGCAAATGTGGTTATAACGGAAGCATCCTTGAGTGGGATTGTGAGGTTGATTGGTGCTCAAGGAATTTTACTGGTCGTGATACCTTGAGCTGGATGAAAAGGCTTGCCTTTTGTGCTACTATATACTTTCTCTAGAAGGAACGCAATGCCAAAACTTTTAGAAATGAATACTCCCCCTTCAATATCATCACCTCAAGAATTGTTACGAGATTCTCTCTCATGCTGAGGGTAAAACTCTTAAGGTCATTCTCGTAGTAGCATGGAATTCTACTCTCGTTGGGGTATCATTGCTGACCTCCAGAATCCTTCCCCAACTTGGCATCGTTGGCAATCCCCTCCTACTGGTTTTCTTGTTCTTAACATAGATGGAGCTTGTCATGGTCAGGGTGCTAGCTCAGGTGGCCTTTTCCGTGACCTTAATGGTGTATGCTCACTTGCATATACCATCTCCCGCACACCTAAGAAAGCTATTTATCATGAACTAGAGGCCATTGAGATTGGCTTGAGATTAGCGTTGAAACACAAGTTTGATTCCCTCGTTATCCATTCTGATTCGGGTACTGCTGTTCAGTACCTTCTTGCCCATGAGCAAGTCTGTGTTCCTTGGGACCTTAAATAACTAGTTCATGGCATCCAGATAGAGATGAGAAAGCTCTTACAGGTTCAGATTCATCACATTTTTCGTGAAAGTAACCAAGCAACTGACTTCCTTGCATCCCTCTCTGATTTGATTAATGAACTTGTTGTATTGTCTAGTGAACACCTGCCTATGGATCTTGTTAGCATCATAGATAAAGATGCGTGTTGGACTCTGTATCCCAGATTATAATGGACTTTTTTCAACCTTATATCCCCTTTTCCCCCCTCCCCCTTTTTTATTGATTTACTTACATTCTAAAAAAAAAAAAAACAATTATTGCTCCAAGAGGGGTTTGAGATTGCATCATACAGATACAATAAAGATAGTTGACTACATTCCCCAACAAGCTATGTAGGTTGGAGTGAAAATGCACAACAAATATCCAGCTGCAGTCAAAGATGACAATCCTTTAAACACTTAAAAAAGCTGAAAAAATTTACTTTATAATCATAAATGCTGTTTCAATAGTGTAGTCCCAAATAAATTGTTGTTTATGTATCTTAAAATAAAATGAAACAATAGTACCTAATAATCGCAAATCCAAGATACCATGGTTGTCGGGAGCAGATTGTGGAAGAAAGCGGTGGAGATGGGATGAGACATGAACAATGTTGCTTTCTTTAAGGTGATTCATGCCTCTGTAGAAGATTGAAGTGCAGCTGCGATAGCCTGACGTGTTACCCTTAGGATACAAGACATGGGAAACTCTTCAAAATATGTAAGACCAAGTCAAAGTGATGTGATGTGAGGTGCACTAAAAAGGTTGCTCATCCCACACATGTGCGAGCCGAGCCGGCCAACCATTCACGCAAGTGTGTGTTTATATGACGCACACACGTGTACGGGCACACACGCATTAAAAGTTTCTGAAACCGACGTCTCTCCACAAGCTCACTAGCCCATGAGATGAAAGATACAAATAAATCATGAAAAGTTTTCATATTTTTCCTTTGTGGGATTATCCCCAACACACAACATAAACACACACTCACAAACAAAAAATGAAGAGCCACAAAAGAGGCTTTTTTTATAATTAAAATACACCAACAATCCGTCAGTTATTTCAATAAAAACATGCAAATGAAACAAAAAATATTGGACAAAGCTAGAACAATGTGCATTATCACGCTCGTGAACTTCTTCCAAAGGAGCATCTTGTCCACCACGTGTAGTGACCCTAACTCAGAAATTAATATAATAAATTAATTTGAGATTTTTTATATGAATTAAATAAGCATAATTGAGAATCAAAGTTTTAAATTGATTAATGAATGCCTCCAATTGGTAAAAGAACTTAAATTAGTTAATTCAAGAGTGAACATTATCTTTAGATAAACTTTATAATATAAATTGTACTGTTTTAATTGAATATGGGAGCTAATTGTAAGAATAATATATGTTTTGAAAGATATAGTACATAATTGAGGTCAGATTATAATTAAGGGAAATATTTGGGTGTAAGGACCTAAACTTTGACCCTTAACTAATTAAGATTAGTAGTTGAGTTAATCTAGGTAATTAGATTGATCTCACATGTAACCGGGATTAGTGACCAACGGAACCCTGACCTCAGAATATTAGACTAACTTAAGAATTTAAATCAAGTTAAGAAGCCAACCTAACCGGGTAGCTGAAACTTAGAGATTAATTAAGAATTTAATTATTAAACGAAATAATAAATCATAGTAGCCGACTTATTAAATCCGCCTCGGATGCATCAGCAAAAGCCCTCTAACAGAGCCTGTATACTTGATCTATCGGAAAAGATATGAACCAAAACCCTGATTTACCCCCACTGCTGAAACTATTCACAATCCGATCCATTAAGCCTATAAATAGAACCCTTAGGTTCCATTTCAATTTTTCTCAACTCTTCTTCCTCTCTTCTCTCTCTTGGAGC
>JAUPMG010172381.1:0-24222 GCA_031762675.1 Pachysandra terminalis
GAGTGAGGAGAGAAAGGAGAAAGAGAGAAGGTGGGTGTACAGCAAGAGGAGGGGAATTAGGGTTTTGGAGAGAAAGATAGATAGGAGGCTACAACAGATTCAGGAAAATGGAGTTGTGCAGAAAAAGAGAAGGAAGAAGAGATTGTGTTGGAGCAGAAGAAAGAGAATGAGAGAAGAGGAAGAAAATAGGAGGAGAAGAAGAAAAGGGTTTTCTGCAGAATTTCTAGGTTTTTCAGGAAGAGAGGTAGGTTCCATTGTTCTCCTCATATTATCCATGGTGGTGTTCACTAATGTGTGTGTGTGTGTGTGTGTGTGTGCGTATATGAGTGTGTGTATATGCATGTGTATGCATCAGATCTCATATTAAGGGAGTTCATACTACAAGAGGTGTGCCTTTTTGTAATGTGTGCTTGTGGAATGCATATTTTCTCTAATGTAACCTTTACGCTGTTAATGAGTTTCATGTGAGTATGTATATATATGTGTGTGGGCAAGGGCGGAGCTACATAGAGGCGAAAGGGGGCAATTCCCCCCCCCCCCCCCTCAATTTTTTAAAAATTTCAATTAGACCAATATTTTTATAATATATCACAAATTATCCCTTATAAAAAAAATTTTGCCCTCCCTAAATATTTTTTTGTTGCCCCCTCTTAAAAATATGGTATAAATAAAGAAGTTAGAAAGATGAAAATTATGAGTAGACCCCTGGCTCTAAAAGCCAAGGAGCTGTTCATTACAAGCCCCACCCTCACTCTATAATTTTTTTATTCTCTCTTCTTTCTTTGCAGAGAACTTCAACAAAACCCTAGTTCTCCTCTAACCCTAAATCCCATTTTTCTCAATGTAGAAACCTTAGCCACCGACGACCTACCATTGGAAATATATATAAATTCTCTCTCTCTCTCTCTCTCTCTCACTCTCTCTCTCTCTCTCTCTCTCTCTCTCTCTATCTCTCTCTCTTTACACAAGATACCTCAAAACTCTAGCTCCATTTGTATATATTAGGGATGTAATTCGATCGTTTGGTTCGGTTTAGTGGCCAAACAAAAACCAAACCGAGATTTACTGAACTAAACCGAAAACCAAACCAAACCAAAATACAAACTGACTTAAAACATCGAAAACCAAACCGAACTAAAGTAACCAAAATCGAAAATTGATCCAAACCAAAATTTTAATTTTTTTGGTTTGATTTAATAAAATTAATGTTATTTTTATGTAATAAATACACATATAAATGTACAAAACATATACATATAGAAATACACATATAGGTCTAGTTCGGTTCGGTTTAGGGATATTTATTTTAGTTCAATTCGGTTTAATCAAAGCCTAGCCGAAAACTGAATTGAACTAATTCCGTTTTTCATTTTTCAAACCGAAATGAAAAAACTCAAACCAAACATACATTTTTCGATTTGGTTTGTTTGGTTTTCGGTTTAGACCGAACCAATTGACAGACTATTATATATTGACAAAGATATATTCAATGGCATCAATAATGATGCAATCACACAATGCTTTCAAAACATGAAGACTCGTAAAGGAAAATTCTAAAAGGATTCATTCTCGATGCTTTCAAAACATGAAGACTCACACGGAACAATTGTAAAAGGATTCATTCTCTATCTTATTTTTATCAATGGAAAAAAAAAACTTTGTTGAAATTTGTAGTCAATGGTTTGTCTTTTTACTTTTTCCTTTAATTTATGGACTTAAGAAATCATACTAATAACCAATCAAATCTTGCCCCCTTTACAATAGAATCCTGGCTCCGCCCCTGTATATGGGTGTATATATGTAATAACCCAAACTAAATCCATAAGTTTAATGTGTAATTAATAAAAGAATAGGGAGTAATTTACAATTTTAGTAATTTACAATTTTAGTAATTTATCTCATTAGTTTGACTTTGACTTGTTGTGATTGGTGGATTGTACTTTTGGAAACTAAGTGCAACACACACAATCATAACTCTCATAAGCTATAATGAACGGCTAGGATTTCGTAAGAACTCTTAATATAATCTAATGGCTGAAAATTAATAGGAGTTAATACTAATTCTAATTTAGTTAGGATTCACTAATTAAAAGAGGATTAATATTAACTCTACTAAAACTAGGACACTTAAACTAATGGTCAGAATTAAGTAGGAGTTTTACCAATCTAATCTAAGGGTGGAGAATTAATAGTAAACCTAAACTAATAAGGATTCCTAGACTACGTTAAACTCAATAGAAAATCTATAAAAAGATAAGTGTTAGACGTATGGGCCATATTCCAAGAGAAGAGAAGAGAGAGAAGAAGAGTACAGCAATCGGAGAGAAGTTCAAAGGCTGGAGATTGAAGAATTGCAGAAGATTCCGACTTTGAAGGGGAAGAAGAAGGTATTCTACTCAAACACCATCAACAATTCAAGGTAAGTATTCAAATAAAACCTCAGTTTCGATATGAACTGGGTATATATGTCATATTCCTTGAGTATGACATAGCATATCTATCAAAAATCTCCTTCTTCTACTCCCTCTTAGTCGAAGCACGATAAAAATTAGTAATTTCTGGGGTTGAATACCATACAAGGATCAAGGTAAGATAAGTAAATTGTTTTGTGATTTAGACTATAGGTTTTGTTCGAAATTTAAATTTATGATGAGTATTTTGATCAAATTATTGCTTAAAAAGGACCTAAGAGTTTTTTTTTCAAGATTTTCTGGGTTTTTCCCAAGTCTCGGAAGACTAGCGGTATACTGCTAGGTTACCGACATGGTTTCTTGGTGGTGTAGGCATCCTAATGGTGTACTGCTAAGTCTGCCGATACACAATGGGTTTTTCAAGTCTCGGGCTAGGCTGCCGAGAGGAGGGGCGGCATACCGCGAGGTTGCTGACCTCTGTGTTATTTGTTTTAAGCCATTGGTTAGCCTGCCAAGGGTCAACGGCATACCGCAAGGCTGCTGACTACCCCAGCGGCAACCTTGCGGCAGGGTCAGCGGCATACATCAAAATCTCAAAGTTTTCCGTTTGATTTGAAATTTTACCAGCATGATTAAATCACATAATTGGGATTGTATGTGGTATTAGAATTGAATCTTGAAGCATATTTTACATAATTGACCTATTGATGAGACTTTTGCTATGTTTGCCCAACATGTGAAATTTTGATTCAAATTGTTATCACTTTAAAGCATATTATGATTATGTTTTATAGCTTATATTATACTTGTTCATGTACATAATTGATTGGTTAGTTAATTGCATAACTCACATTGCACAACATATGCCTATGGAGCATCTAGACCTTGATTTGGGTCTAATGCCTTGACTTGACCCCATAATTCCATATTTCTGGAATTTATGGACATAACTGAGTGGTATTGTAATATGGAAAGTACAATAGTGGTGATGAAGTCCCTGATGGACTGATTTGCATGTGTTAAGGGGCTAGCTATCCCAAGAGACCAATCTTTATTCTTGTCTTGCGAGACAAATGCCTGTCTTATTCAACGGACGACCGAGTGAAATTCTATTAGTAGATCGGCTAATTTATGGTTCACAAGGGAAGTTCTATGCAATGCCCTGGGATAAGTCATCGTGATCAAAAATAAGGTATGGGGATTGTGCACATTTGGTCGCAAGCCCTCGAAACTGCTATGCGCGCGTGGAATAACCCCTATTCTGGCCATGTATATGGGGGATGGTTTTCATCTTGTTTAGCCAGGGGTTTGATCGGGTGTGGAACATACACTACTCGAATGCCAAACGGCATGCATATTGCATTCATATCATTGTGCTTGAAATACATGTGGTGATTATATATCTTGTTGCATGAGCATGCATTGCATTCATTAATAATTGAACAAGCGTATCATATTGCATTGCACATGACTTCATATATCATTAATTCCATACACTAACATTTTGTTTCTGTCTGTGGGAATACCAATGGAGAGTTGCATTATTCCTACTTCATTCTTAAGTACCGTTTTGATTAGTTTACTTACAAGCTAAGTGTAGCTTACGGTTTCAAGCAACCATATTTCAGGACCTATAGATGAGGGACTACAGGACTATGATGACCAAGAAGGAGGACAAGCATATGATGAAGATACAAGTTTTAATGCAGAAATTAATTGATGTTACATTAGATTTTGTTGTAGGGTTTACTACTTTTATGTTTCAGTTTGCTGTAAGCATTAGTTAGGTTGAATTTTTAGTAGTTAGTAGTAGGTTTTGATTCGAACATGAGACTAGGAGTAGTTTTTATTTTCCACTGCTATGTGTGTTTTGATTAGACGTTTTTTTAAGGATATTTTAATTCCATAACTTTATTTTCAATTATCGTAATGGATTACACGTGTGTGGCAATGTATTGACTACCACTCCCATGTGGAATGGAGTGAGAGTCATATTTTGAATCTTATAGGGACTCCAATGAGATCTATAAGGTTTGGGATATGACAATATATAAACCTACAAATATGCATGACCACTAAGTATACAAACCTCGAATGAATGCGAAGTTAATGAGGAATATTAAGTGTGTTAAATTATGATACGAACTTTGTGCATCCTCTGAAGACTTTTTGGGTAGTTAGCCCTTGTTGGACCAAAATACACATTTTTTTGGGTTAATACGACTTTCAGTTAGGGTGTCGGCTAATCGAAGAGTCCACCGAAGGGTTTGGTTAGGCTTTTGGTGCACCGAACAACCCACTGAAGCTGGTTTTGAATTTTGTGCCTACTGGCCAAGCCACCAAAGGGACCTCGGTGCACCGAACACCCCGTTGAAGTTCTGTGTACAACTGATGTGGGTTCTAGTTGGTCAACCAAAACCCCTTCAGCTAACTGAAACCCTTCGGCAGACCCTCGGTTAGGTCATCGGCTAACCGAGATTGACACAAGTGTTCCAATCCCTATGAGATTTTGTGGAGACCTTTCTAACATGCCCATTAGATGTAATATGGGAATAGTTTTGGAATTAAATGTGTTTATGATGGTGCAAATGCGAATGAGGTGTGATGATCACATATTACTATACTATGTGAATTGAGTTATGTGTTCATTGAATGTGATGAGTTGAGAGTTGAATCGTAATGAAAGCAAAAGAATGATTTGAGCATGAATGGGTTAGTTTTGCATGAATCAATGTTATGATAGTAATGCTTGGAGAGGGACTAGTTTGAAGTCTAGTGGAATCTTCTTACCGATTATCCGTGTGTTTGGGCACATGGATAGGTTCTAGAAGGAGGTACCACTGGAACTCTCTTACTGATCCTTATATGTATGAATGTGGTGTGATTGTATTATGATTGATTATGTGTGTAGTCTTTGAAAATCCAAGGGGATAGCCATTAGTGTCTCGGAGATGCTAATTGTGAGTCAGCCCAAGGTAAAGTGGATATTATCATGTGATAAGGACGCTCCCGATGAGGACTATTTGGGTGAAAGTCCCTAAATTGATGTGTGTTGATAAGGACAATTCCTATGCGAACTCCTTGGGTATGAATCCCAAACTTGATGAGAACGATCCCTATGTGGACTCCATGGGTGTAAATCCCTAAACTTGATAAGGATGATCCCTGTGCGGACTCCGTGGGTGTAAATCCTTAAGCTTGATGATAAAGAAAATAGTTATGGGAATTGCACCTTGTGGGTTGAAAATCCCACAAAACCACGCTGTACACGTGGGATGTAAGAGAGTGTTGTCATCTAGCTGTATTAAAATGGGATCTAAGAGAGTGTCAATCAGCAGTAATAAAATGGGATGCCAAAGGATGGTTACTTGCGAACAGTTGATCATCGGGTTGTATTCAATGAGCATTCATAAACGATGTGCGGCATTGTGCACTTTCCATATCATTGAATCATCATCTTGCACATCAACACTCCCTTTCATCCATTATAGCATTACTACATCATCTTAATTTCTTATCCTCATTTATGTGTTGTTTTAGATATCAATGTAATTTTGTGTGCAATGGGTACAGCTACATGTGTCATGTTGTGTTATTATGGTTTTTGATGATGAATGGTCAATTGTGTTAAGATTGTACAGAATGAGATATGCTATATGATTGTGTATGTTATGTGGTAGTATGAGACATAGGGTTGTGGTTCCTTACTGGGCCTCATAAGCTCACGCCTATTACGCGCTATTCGTTCCACAGGTTGAGGGGATGGGTCGAGATGGACGATGCATGGTAAAGTGGGAGTTTCGTTGCTGTTTCTGATTTATTTTGGATTGAATGAAATAGATTAGATAAACATTTGAGTTTGATTTAGTTTCTGGTTTGGGTTAGAACGTATGATGTAATGACAGTTAAGTTAGAGGTGATTTTTGTTAATGATTAAGACTTCCACATTGTGCATTTATGTCGTATTATTATGATCTTGAATGGAGATTGGTTTGTGGACCGCATCAAAGGAGTTTGGATCTAAAGGTCGCGCCTTGTGATCCTTGAGATTATATATATCAAATTCGGGGGGTGACAAAGTGGTATCGTAGCACTGGGTTGTGAATCTAGGGAGTTCTAGGTTAGACTACCTACGGAGAAGAGAACATAGACACATGAACATTTTGGTGAAATTGTATGTATAACATGACTTGTTTGCTGATTTCTATGATTAATGTAGATACTTTACGAACACATACTTAGAGATTTGGGTTGTACTGTAGATGGCCGGAGGACGAAAGAATATGGCTGGTGAGAGTTCATCTGTTGGTGAAAGGGTGGATCCCCTGATGATGGGATTTTATAAGATTTTAGGAGACTGGACTGAATTGATCCAAAGGGAGCAAGAGAGGAAGCCGAACACTCAAGGAGATGTGAATAGAAGGCTGAGTGATAGAGGCAAGGGTAGAACTTCTACACCGAGAGAACAAGATATGAAGAGACGCTTAGATAATAAGCATAGGAATTCAAAGAGATCTGTTCCAGTTGTAACTGTGGCTCCTATTGTTGCACCATCTCAGCCATGCTTGCCACCTAGGTATTTCAACTATGGGACGATGCTACACGTTCAGAGGTATTGTCAGCAACCTTTGAGGTAGGATGGAGAACGAGCAGTAGCAGCGACACAACCACCTCAAAAAAGTCGGGTCAATGCCTTGATTCACGAGACTGGGGAGTTCGATGATGGTGTGGCTAATGTAGTGATTGAAGGTACACGATTCACACACACATTTACTTTCTAATTTAAATTTTATTTCATGAATTAACTTGATGTGATTGTTTGTGTACTGTTTTCTTGAATTCATACTAAGTTTGGGACTTCATAACTAAAGCATAATTCCACCTAGTAGGGACCCCTTGGACATTGCATTTGTGGAAAACTTGAGTTCATTAATAAACAAAGAATTTTAACTCATTAAATTTGATTAATTTGGTCATGAGAAACGGGTATTCTAGAGATTTAGTATGATACATTTCGAGGTGGAAATTTCCTAAAGGGGCAGAGATTGTAGTGACCTGAACCTAGAAATGTAAAAAAATCAAGAATTATAATTAAAGGTGTGAATGAATTAAAATAATTAAGGGTGGAATTTGTATTTGAATTGATGATGTTATGCCTTTAATTAATACAAGGAATTGGAATTAGTTGACTTTGGAATGGTCATAATCATTAAGTGAATTTATTGTGTGCATATAAATAGATTTGAGTGCGCATTGTAAATTAATTGTGTTAATTTCATGCTTATTGTAATGGAAGTATAGATTTGGGGGAGAATTGTAATTTAAGTTAAGTATGGGCATTCGAGTGTAATTATGTATTATTAATTCTGCGTTGTGTAGGCTTAGTCTAGATTGGTCCTTTGGATCTATGTCTAGACCCATGACTAGTTTAGTAATTCTAATTAGATTTAAATTAGAAAGATAAGGGGGAGAGAGCGCATATTTCCTTGCAAAAAGGTGTTTAGCTATGGAAGGAATCTAAGGGAAGAATCCTTCCATATCCATTTAGTATGTAAGTTGGAATCAAGGGAGATTAGAGAGGTGCGAGGAGTGAGGAGAGAAAGGAAAAAGAGGGAAGGTGTGAGTACAGCAAGAGGGGAATTAGGGTTTTGGGTTTTGAAGAGAAAGAGAGAGGAGGCTACAACAGATACAGGAAAAGGGAGTTGTGTAGAAAAAGAGAAGGAAGAGGAGATAGTGCTGGAGCAGAAGAAAGAGAGTGAGAGAAGAGGAAGAAAAGAGGAGGAGAAGAAGAAAAGGGTTTTCCGCAGAATTTATGGGTTTTTCAGCAAGAGAGGTACGCTCCATTGTTCTCCTCATATTATCCATGGTGGTGTTCACTAGTGAGTGTGTGTATGTATATATTTGTGTATATGCATATATGAGTGTGTGTATATGCATGTGTATGCATCAGATATCAGATTAAGGGAGTTCATAGTACAAGATGTGTGCCTTGTTGTAATGCGTGCTTGTGGAATGCATATTTTCTCTAATGTAACCTCTATGTTGTTAATGAGTTTCATGTCAGTACAGGTACATATGAGTATGTATATATATGGGAGTATATCTATACATGACCAATAAGTATACAAATCCTAGCGTGAATGTGATATTAATGAGGAATATTAAGTGTGTTAAATTATGATGTGAACTATGTGCTTCCTCTGAAGACTTTTTGGGTATTTAGCCATTGTTGAACCTAAATACACGTTTTGTTGGGTTAATACGACTTTCGATTATGGTGTCGGCTAATCGAAGAGTCCACCAAAGGGTTCAGTTAGGCTCTCGGTGCACTAAACCACCCACCAAAGCTTGGTCTGAGTTTTCGGTCTATTGGCCAAGCCACTGAAGAGAGCGGCGCACCGAACACCCCACCGAAGCTCTGTGTACAACTGAAGTGGTTTTGGTTGGTCAACCAATACTCCTTTAGCTAACCGAAACGGCTGCCGAAACCCTTCGACAGACCCTCGATTAGGTTGTCGGCTAACCGAGATTGGCAGAAGTGAGCCAATCCCTACAAGATTTTGTGGAGACATTTCTAACATGTCTATTAGATGTAATATGAGGTTAATTTTGGAATTAAATGTGTTTATGATGGGGCAAATGCAAATGAGGTGTGATGATCATGTATTACTGTACTATGTGAATTGAGTTGTGTTCTATGAATGTGATGAGTTGAGAGTTGAATTGTAATGAAAGTAGAAGAATGATATGAGCATGAATTGGTTAGTTTTGCATGAATAAATGTTATGATAGTAATACTTCGAGAGGGGCTAGTCTGAAGTCCTAGGGGAATCCTCTCACCAATTATCCGTGTGTATGGGCTCATGGATAGGTTCTGGAAGGAGGTACCACTGGAACTCTCTTACTGATCCTTATATGTAGGAATGTTGTGTGATTGTATTACCATTGATTATGTGGGTGTAGCCTTGAGATATCCATGGGGATAGCCATTAGTATCTGGGAGATGCTAATTGTGGGTCAATCTAAGGTAAAGTGGATATGCTCGAGTGGATATTATCACGTGATAAGCACACTCCCGATGAGGACTCCTTGGGTGAAAGTCCCTAAATTGATGTGTGTTGATAAGGACAATTCCTATGCAAACACATTGGGTATGAATCCTTAAACTTGATGAGGACGATCCCTGTGCAGACTCCATGGGTGTAAATCCCTAAACTTGATGAGGATGATCCCTGTGCGGACTCCATGGGTGTAAATCCCTAAAGTTGATGATAAAGAAAATAGTTATGGGAATTACGCCATGTGGGTTGAAAATCCCAAAAAACCACGTTGTACACATGGGATGTAAGAGTGTCATCCAGCTGTATTAAAATGAGATATAAGAGAGCATCATCCAGTTGTATAAAAATGGGATGCCAAGTAAACGTTACTTGGGAACAGCTGATCACCGGGTTGCATTCAATTAGCATTCATAAACGATGTGTTGCATTGTGCATTTTCCATATCATTGAATCATCATCTTGCATATCATCATTTCATTTCATCCTTCATCGCACTATTACATCATCTTAATTACTTATCCTCATTTATGTGTTGTTTTAGATATCAATGTAATTTTGTGTGCAATGGGTACAGCTACATGTGTCATGTTGTGTTATTATCGTTTTTGATGATGAATGGTCAATTGTATTAAGATTGTACAGAATGAGATATGCTATATGATTGTGTATGTTATGCGGTAATATGAGACATAGGGTTGTGGTTCCTTACTGGGCCTCATAAGCTCACGCCTATTACGAGCTATTCGTTCCACAGGTTGAGGGGATGGGTCGAGATGGAGGATGCATAGAAGAGTGGGAGTTTCGTTGTTGTTTGTGATTTATTTTGGATTGAATGCATTAGATTAGATGAACATTTGAGTTTGATTTAGTTTCTGGTTTGGGTTTGAACCTATGATCTAATGACAATTGAGTTAAAGGTGATTTTTATTAATGATTAAGACTACCGCATTGTGCATTTACGCTCTGTTATTGTGATCTTGAATGGAGATTTGTTTGTGGACCGTATCCAAGGAGGTTGGATCCGAAGGTTGCTCCTTGTGATTCTTGAGATTATATATCTCAGATTCGGGGCATGACAAATAAGCCACCCAATGATTTTATGCCACATATCATTTTAAAACTCTAAAGACATATGAACCCAAAACTGCCTTCCACCTTAAAAGGAGTGTTTTCTACCACTAATCTATGCTAGCCGGTGAGGGTAGTTTCTATAAAAACATTGATGGTTGGTTGGTTTGTTCTTCGGCAAAGGGCCATTTTAAAACTTTGTGATGATAGGTTGGTCGGCCATGGGCCGTTTATGGGTTGGGTTGGATTTAAATTGAGTTGAGTATCAATAGTAATGTGTCTTAGCCCAACCAAAACCCATCTATTAATTAAACAAGTTTGAGAAAGTCAACCCAAACCAACCCATTTAAAGGGCCTAAACCTTGTCCCAAGTCCCAACCATTTAACCTTTCTTCTTTTTGTTGTTGAAAATTGTTTATATTGATAAGTATTCACATTATTGTACATTGTTTTACATTATATTAGGTATTAAGCAATAATTGAATATACCATTTTATATTAACTATGGTATCACTACCCAATGGGTTGAAGGGGTTGAGACAAGACCAACTCGTTTATTGTTAGGGTGGAAAACCCCCAATCCACAATTGGTCGAAAAGCATAAGCCTGCACCGGCCAAATGCCATGTAGGTTGACAAGTTGGATAAGATTTTTCTATCCCTTACCTATTTGATATTATGCTTTGGTGATTCAAAGTTCTTATGCTTAATGTGGTATCATGGCATGTGGTACACACTGGACCAATTGACCCAATGAATTTTGGCATACCTCTTTCTGAACTCACAACCCAAACAACCATGTTTCCCTAGTTTTTAGCTGTCAAATTTGATTGTATTGTCACCATGAACATAGAACTAGTTGTGGAATAAGTTGTAACAGCCCATAGAAGAAAAACATTGGATTAAAGCACATTAAAGAAAAATATATATTAAAAGATCAGGTTCAAAATCTAGGAATTACCAACCAGCATGGCACAAAGCTGTGGATTCACGTTGTGTAGGAATATTTTAATGTCATTGATGTATGCATGGGTATTTTAGTCATTTAAGAACTTTATTTATTTAAATAAAATAAGAGATGTTGGTTAATGTTGAGTATCATTATTTCTTCTTTTGTTCTCTTCTTTTCTTCTTTAGTCCTCCTCGCTTCCTTTATTACTCCTTTTTAAGCCTAATTAGTAAAATGGTAACAGAGCTAATCTGATCATTTTCTCGTTATTTCATCCTTTCCCCGCTAAGCACTTATCACAAGTTTTCTTGTTCGAAGCTCTGAAACTCTAGCTCTAGAATTGTTTTAGTCATGCAGAATATGTAACAATTATCTGTGCTTCTGCTGGTGTTTATGGTCCTTATATTCTCTTTGGAGATGTGAATAATAATAATAAAATATGAATCAGGAGTTGTGTTTCTGTTCTGTACAAGTGAAAATCAGAAGTTGTGATCAATGTTCAGATGTGCATTCTTCTGTGATGTGTTTGTAAAATGGCAAGATCCACTAGCTCTGCTTTATTGATCATGAAAATATACATGGAGTGTCTTCTTAATACAATAAGTAGCTTATTTTATGGTTGCCTATTTTTTCCTTGGTTCATCATGGAAACCAATCATAAAGTAAACCAAGTATGTTGGGTTCATTAGAAATTTGTCCCCATGTTTACACAAAGGGATTGACATAATTTGGTTATTTTTAAGGAATAGAATTGGCTAGCTCCAAGGAAAGTGCAAAAAGTTGTTTTAACAAAAGTATATTGTTGATCTACTCAAGAAGACTTACTATGAGCAAAAACCAATAAAACCAAATATGATTACTTTATTGTTAGTGTTGTAAAGAAATTTATGCATTCTCTAGGAGTCCCACATTACGATGCAGTTTTGAAGATTGATATCTCAAGCCAAATTCAAGACTCTAGTATAAGCCTAAGAACTATTGCAGGTTGAAGGTTTTTTTATGATTATTAGGCCAGTTTTTCCCTTGATAGAAGGTCCAACGCTTATTTTACACCTTCGTTGGAGGAAATCTAGTCAAATAGAGAAATAAAAAGCAAAATATAGTTGCAAGGTCAAGTGCAAGCATTGAATACAAGGATATGGATACACTGTTTGTTGAACGACCTAGTCATGTTCCCTTACAGAGAAATTGGAATTCAAAGTTGAAACACATCCAAAGTCATATTGTAATAATCAGGAAACTTCACCCATTGACTTTGATATTGTCTTAATGAATGAACCAAACACATTGAGTTGTTCCGGAGAAGGTGAAAGGGAGTAACTAACTCTTTTCTTTGGTCACAGAATCAGCAAGCTGTTTTTTCCACAAAATGTTTTAGTCTAATTGCTTGGTTTCATTTCTTCAAAGAGGTCTTATCTCTACTCCGTTGGAACAAGAGTATTGAAATGTATGTTATAAGTATGGCATGTGTATGGTTTGTGATACATGTGGTTCCTAGTGTCATGTTCATGTTAAATTGAAGAGCATTCATGTTAATGGAAATGATAGGGGAACTCGTAAAGAATATATACGAGTTCCACTCCTTTCTCATGAACTAATCATCATATATCTAAAATATTTTTGAAGAACATATGAAGACTTTGAATATAATGTAAATCCAAGTTTTTTCTCAAATCCATTAAGCCACATTTCATAACAAGTGATTTATGAGATTTTAGTTGGTCATATTTCAAAAAATGAAAACAAAATTAACAAATGCAATTTTCCATGGGAACTATATGCGCCTTATGGTTGAATTATCACATCCCTAATTAATTATGACTTGAGAAACATATATGTATTTTTATGAATTATATAATATACAGAATCAAGTAAATAACCTTGAAATGAATACAACACAACCACCACCAAATTGCCTTATCCTGGCTATTTGGCGTCGGCAGCACAAATCTGGTTCCACAATCCCAATCAACCAAAAACCATATCTTCGATCAGATTATGTGCATTTAAATCATTTTCGAGTGACTCCATCCAGGTCCTTTTTTCTTCTTCTCACATTATTAGATCTTCCAATACTCTACCCTTGCACCTTCTCACAACTGCCTCCATAGGTCTTCGCTTTGCATGCCCAACCCATAGTAACCTACTTTCATTAACCTTATCTCCTAATTAGGCAACTCTTAGACATTCACAGATACATTCATTCCTTACCTTATTGTTCCTAGTTTTCTCACACACTATTTCAACATCCTCATCTCAAAAACGCTCATCCCATGAATATGTTGCTTCTTTGCTGCTCAACATTCTTTTCCATACACCATAGCAAGTCTGATAGTGTCCTATAACAATTTCCTTTTAGCCTTAGTGGAACACGTTAATCAAATAACACTATAGAAGTGTTTTCCACTTAAGCCATCTATATTAAGTGATTACTTCACCTGAACTATAATTTTTACTGAATATATATTCTATATACTCAGTAATAACTCGGCTTATTCTAGGTATCCCTATAAACTGCTAATTATTGTCTTATTGCTAAATGCACTCACCCTAATCAGTTCTCCCTTGATTGTGCCTTCAATGACCTCAGCATATCTAAGTGGTACTCCTTTCATGCCCAAAACCCTTTAGATTAAGCCTCTAGCTACTTTACCATATGCTTTCTCTAGATTGATAAAAACTATATGAAGATCTCTAAGTGGAAGATATCCCCAGTATTAGACATTGATGGCATAAAGCCAAACTGATTTTTTGACACTTGAGTTATTCTTCTTAATCTTTTCTCCATCACATTTTCCCATAATATCATGGCATGATCATCAGCTTAATTACACAATAATTGGTATAGTTTTGGATGTCTCCTTTATTCCTATATATATGTACTATCGTACTTCTCCTTCAAGCATTGGGCATTTTCTTATTCCTCAAAATTCTATCAATTAATTTGGCCAACCACAATACACCAATCTCCCATGCATTTCCACACTTCAAATGGAATACCATTTGGTCCCAGGGCCTTCCTATTTTCATCATGGCTAAAGCTCCCTTCATTTCAATAACCCTAATCTTACGAATACAGTACTATTCTCTTGACTCCTAATATTCACATCTTCAACTAAAATACTTCATACCTTTCCATTTAATAAGTTTGGGGAATATTCTTTCTACCTTTCTTTAATCTCCTCCTCCTTTACTAAGACTCTAATCTTACTAATACAATATTATTCTCTTAACTCCTGATATTCACATCTTCAACTAAAATACTTCATATCTTTCCTATTTAATAAGTTTGGGGAATATTCTTTCTACCGCTCTTTGATCTCCTCCTTCTTTACTAAGATTCTTAAATCCTCGCTCTTAATGCATCTAACTTGATTTAGAGTTCTTGTCTTCTTCTGTCCAAGTCTTGCAAGATTATTTGTTTTTCTCACCCTCTTTTGTACCTAGCTTATTATAAGGTCATCTTTTTTCTTTTCTTTTTTTGCCTAACTTATTACCTCTCTTGTGCACTTTCATTTTTTCTTAAGTTTTCTTGGTTTTTATCTTTTTTGAAGCCTTAAAATAAAGTCTGTTCTTTTTAACAGACTTCTGAACGTTGTCACTCCACCACCAAGGTTCTTGCCAGACTGAATTTAACATGTGGATTCTCCTAAGACCACTTTCCCCACTCTTTTATTGCAGTTTCCAATTTCATCTTGTTGTAGCACCAAATCATACTCATCTAAATTAGAGAGAGAACTTATATATTAACTAGTATTTGGGCAAACAGTACACAGGATAATAAAAAAGATAAAGAGAAATGGGCTTATGGGCCGTGAGGCCCACTCGCCTGTTCTAACACTCCCCCTAAAGCTGGAGTATATATAATGTTCATGCCCATCTTATTACAAATATATCCAATCCTATTCCTAGTCAAGGATTTAGTAAGCACGTTCGCCAGTTGCTCCGTGGTTCTCACGTGTTGTAATGATATCTCTCCACCTTGAAGTTTCTCTCTCACAAAATGACAATCGACCTCAATAAGTTTTGTCCTTTCAAGAAACACGGGTTTAGATGCAATGTGAATAGCCGCTTGGTTATCACATCACAACTTGGACGAACTAGAAGGGGAGTATCCGAGTTCACTAAGGAGCTGTCGCAAATAGGTAATCTCGCTCGTAGCATGAGCCATAGCCCAGATACTCAGATTTTGCACTAGACTGAGCTATCACTAGTTGTTTCTTGCTTTTCCAGGATATTAGATTTCCTCCTACAAAGATACAATATCCAGTGGTAGACTTTCGATCACTAGGAGATCCTGCCCAATCCGCATTCGAGAACCCTTCAATATCAATATGACCTTGGTTGCTATATAACAAACCTCGACTCGGAGTGCCCTTAATATACCGAAGCATATTTAAGAGCGCATCCCAATGAGGAACTCGTGGAGTTTCCATAAATTGACTAGTCACACTCAGAGAATGCGATATCTCGACGAGTAACAGCAAGATAGTTCAGCTTTCCAACCAGACATCTATGCCTCTCAGGATCAGCAAATAACTCCCCATCATCTGGAGACAATTTCACTCCAGGAGCCATTAGAACATCAGATGGTTTGGCAACGATCATCCCTGTGTCACACAACAAGTCAAACACATACTTTCACTGTGACAGAAATCCCACGATGACTTCTGGCCACTTCCACTCCCAAGAAATATCTTAATGGACCCAGATCCTTGGTCTGAAACTGACTTTGGAGGAATGATTTCAAAGACGATATACCTTTAGTATCACTGCCTGTGATGACAATGTCATCTACATACATCACCAAAAGAATGCTCCCTACACCAGATTGGCGAAAGAAAATCGAATGATCCTTGGATGCTCTTTGAATCCCAAACTTCAACACAACTTCCGTGAATCTTCCAAACCACGCCCGAGGTGATTGCTTTAAACCATATAAGGACTTTTTCAGCCTACACACCAGATTAGACTCCCCCTGAGTAACAAAACCAGGCGGTCGCTCCAAATAAACCTCTTCCTGCAAATCACTATTAAGAAACAAATTCTTGACATCCAGCTGATGTATGGGCCAACCATATGATGTTGCAAGAGATATAATGAGCCGGACTGAGGCCAACTTCGCAACTGGCGAAAAGGTTTCTGTATAGTCAACACCATAATTCTGAGCATACCCCTTCACAACTAAACGAGCTTTGAGACGAGCAACAGACCCATCAAGGTTCATCTTGACCACATACACCCATTTACAGCCAATAGATTTCTTGCCAGAAGGCAAGACCACTAAATCCCATGTCTAATTTGTCCCAAGAGTCGTCATCTCATCTATCATGGCCCCTCGCCACCCGGGAGAAGACAAGGCCTCATATAAAGACCGAGGTACCGAGACAGCATCCAAGGTAGAAATAAATACCCGTAGAGTCGGAGATATGCCTGCATATGGAACTGTGACTGAAATAGGATACTTGGCACAGTCATGACGACCCTTCTGAAGAGCAATAGAGACATCAAGATCAGTCGGTGGATCAGGCAACGACGAGTCCGATACAGTAGAGGGAGGCTTAGGAGCAGCTACGGGAGAGGAACCAAAAATCCTGCAAGAACCACAAACATATTTTGAACCGGAGGACTAACATGCGTGACAGGCATACTTGGAGGAGCTCGGATGAGATCATACAGGAGAAACTCATCAAGATTAGACAACTCCGACACATTGGACGATGACAAAGGAGGGGGAAAGTGAAGACTCACGAAATGGGACATCAGATGACACCAAATACCGTCCCAACTCAGAAAAGTAGCACCTATATCCCTTTCGGGTATGAGAATAACCAAGGAATATACAATTAAATGATTTAGGATCTAGTTTGGTTACTTAGGGTCTAATATCCAGACAATAACATGTACATCCATACACCCTCACGGGAAGAGAATGTAAGGGCTGACTTGGATGCAGAACAAGATGAAGGATCTCTCCCTGAAGAATAGATGAAGGCATCTGATTTATCAAGTATGTTGTTGTAAGAACAGCATCACCCCAGAACACTTTGGGCACCTGCATATATATGGAACATAAGGGCTTGTGCTACTTCCATAAGGTGGAAATTCTTATGTTCAGCCACACCATTCTGTTGGGGGTATTTGGACAAGCTGACTGGTGAATAATGCCCTGAGCGATCATGAAAGAAACCAGAGGATCATATAAATACTCACAAGCATTAGCACTACGTAGTACACGAATAAGGACAAACAACTGAGTGCATATTTCAGCAAAAAAGGCACAGAAAATATATAATAATTCAAAACGTTGCTTCATTAAATAAATCCAAGTGAATTTAGAATTTTCATCCACAAAGGTTACAAAGTAACGGTAACCATTTTTTAACAGGACTAGACATGTACCCCAATTATCAAAATGGAATAATTCAAATGGAGCATAGGCTCGTTTATTTGGACTCGATACATAGGACCTGCGATGATGTTTTGCAAACTGACACGACTCACAACTTGGAAGAGCAGGATAGCCAAGTTGACAGTGAAGCTTTAACGGGGTGTGAGACAAGCTGGAACATACTACCGAATTTGGTCCCTCTTCCAGCACGTAGAGACCACCTGACGTGCGATGCCCTACCAATCGTCCACCTCGTTGAACGGTCGTGAAACACACAATGATCAGTGTAAAAAGTAACCAGGCAGTCAAGCTTTTTTGTAAGAGCACTTACAGACAATAGATTAAACGAAAAATTAGGTAAATACATAACAGAGGATAATCGTATAGTGGGAGTAGGAACAGCAGTACCGATCCCTTTGATAGCCACAAAAGACCCATCCGCCACTCAGACGTCGGGATGAGACGTCGTGGGAGAATATGTGCATAAAGTACCTGTGGATCCTGTCATATGATCTGAGGCGTCATATTCAATCACCCAAGTCCTGGGAGATGCAGATATATATGCAGAAGAGGACGATCCAGTCTAAGACACAGTCGCAGATGTGGAATACTGATTAGCCAGTAACAGAGAATACTCCTCGACTGTGAGATGGATACTACCGTCAACGCAAGCGTCAGTACCCCTGTATAAGTGTCCTAGACAAATCCGAAAACAACATGAGCAAACTGAGATGTAGGAGGCTTGCCATTTAATTTCCAGCATTTGTCCCGCGTGTGACCAACTCCACTACAGTGAAAGCATATAATCCTCCGATCGGGTCCACGACTCCCACACCCTCTGCGTCCTCCCCCTCTACCACCTTGTCCTCCTAACGGGACTTGACTGGCCAAGGCGGTGCGATCACTCATCTCTATAGTACTGGGGGCAGAACGGACGGAGTGAAGCACCCGAGAATAAACCTCAATCAGTGAAGACTCACGACTGGCAAGAATCTGGGATCTAGCAGGGTCAAACTTTGATCTCAACCCACTCAAAAGACATGACAGCCAGCTGCTCTCGCTGCTGTCTCATCTGGTTCACATCTGAAGTCAACGGCATCAACACCTTCAGCTCTTCATACACCTTTTCGAAGGCAGGAAAATACTCACTAACCGGGACATCACCCTGCTCCGATAGAAAGAAGGAAAGAGATTCATCATAAAGACTATTCAGATCGTCTTTTCTCGAGTTCAATACCATAAGGTATTCCACAACTCCTTAACTGTGTCGCAATGGGTCACCAAGACAGACACTTTGGGATCCATAGAGTTGATCAACTGATTATACAAACTAGCATCATCTCGTAACCAGCTTTTTGCACCCACTGGATCGGTTCTTGGATCTGGAGAAATCCCCGTAAGAGGCTCCTCCTTATCCATGCCACGAATAGCAAATAAAATAATCTTACGCCAGTGCTAAAAATTGGTCCCATCTAAGCGTTGATCGATGAGACGCATAGATGACGATACAATTTCAGAAATAACCGGTTTAGGTTCCGCCGAATTCTGGTCGGATGTGCTCATGATCGTCTCACAAAAAAAGAACAGACAAATCTCACCAAAAAGAAGAAAATAGGGGGAATTTGTACCCCTCCACACGCCAATCACGATCAATAGCCACCCTTCTGGTAAGCAGAAAATTCTCCTCAATAGTAAATCCCATAACACCTTCAAACGTAGACTTCCATGGAGAAAATCAACCAAATTCACCCAACCAAACACAAATCAGATCACAAACGACTCTAAAGAGTCTCCTCATCAAAGTAAAGTGCCCAAACGATACTAATGGAGGTAGCGAATCTCTACCTCACGCGATCGCAAGAACCGTGAGGTAGCGAGATCGCTAGGTCACGATTCGCACGAGTGGCGACCAGTAGAACAATAGCATGAACAGTAGAGGCGACGTGAACTGTAGCATGAACCAGGAAAAAAAAATTAGGGTTTTTTTTTTTCTGTTGATTGCTCTGATACCATGTTGTAGCACCAAAACATACTCATCTCAATTTGAAAGGGTACTTATATATTAACTAGTATTAGAACAAACAGTACACAGGACAATAAATAAGATAAAGAGAAATGGGCTTATAGGCCATGAGGCCCACTCGCCTGTTCTAACACATTTAAATTAAGATATCCAAGATATATAGCCAGTCTATGGAAAATCCATCAAATCATTAGCTTACAATCTTTTAAAATTTATAGCACAGCCACATAAATGGGCTGTGGTGTTCAAATCTGGTTTATCATCATCTATAGCTTAGTACAAATTGTGAGATTTATTAGTATATGTAGTAAGGTTATTCTCGTACTTTCACTTTAACTTTATTCTCAATTATACAAACACACATGCATATATATAGACACACATATTAATGGAGAACGCCCATATCTGGTTTTTAGATCTTCTCCTCTGATTCTCTCTTCTTATCTTCCTCCTTCCCCTTCTTCTTCATCTTTCTATAACTGATTTGTCTCTAATACCATATATTCTACATGGTATTAAAGCATAGGGATTGATCTATTTCATCTTTCTCTCTTAATGTTCATGCGGTACAGTTCACAAGATATTGTCGGTAGGTTGAAAAGTCCTAACAAGGCCGATTGATTTAACCTAAGAAAGGTTTTTCTATTGCAAGTTGGTTGTACACTAGCAGATTGTGTGGTTGCAAGTTTTACCCATGTAAGCAGGTTATTTGAAGGGTTTGTGGTGGAATGTTGAAGTGGTTGTGGTTGCTAAAGGTGTTTAATGGTGTAGTATCTGACCCAGTAAAAAGGTGTTAAGTGAGTTGAGTATGCTTAGAAATGTTTTTTGTCTTAGTCAAGTCGGTTATTGTCGTGGCTCTATAGAGAAACATTTTCCTTTGTGTGGTTTGGTATACGTAGTTTCTTGGTGATTTGCAATGGAGATGAAGAAAGGTAATCAGGTTACTTATGATAGTGTAATAACCTGAACAAATCATAAAAATAATAATTGAGTACCTTAGGGTAGAATAGTAATTGTTTAGATTGATAGGTTAATTTCACTTAGTGAATTGAGTTTAGATCACTTAATTAAATTAATCACACTAAGTCACACTAGAAATCCCTAGATCATTAACTGATTTATTTATACTGTTAAACTTAAGGGTAGTGTTAATCAGATGGCTTAAAATTAGTGATTAAATAGGAATAAATTATTATCGAGGCCTTGATTTTCCTATTAGTGTATTTTTTTTGTTCTATATCATGTGATGGATGTTAATCTTGGTTGGATCGCCAATCGGATTAGATCCGACTATGCGATAAAACTTGATGTGATTTTTGGGTATTGCGTCTATGTATAGTAGCCTAGCCCTCATTTGTTGAGAGGACGGCAAACTTGTAATTTTGGGTATTTTGTGAGGTGTATGGCTAGGATTAATTGTAGGAATGTGTAGCTTAGATTTAAGTTAGAAAGTTGTTTGTCTTTAGTGAGGGTGAGGTGTAGGGTTAGATTTGGAGTGATTGTGGATGTGTGGTGTAGATCTAAGTGGTTGGGGTGGTTAGAAATGGATGGATAGGATGAGAGTAATTAAGAATGGATGGCTAGGATTAGATGAGAGAAAAGAAGGGTTGAGATTGAGTTGGTAAGGAAAGAGGGTTTAGATGGAGCCATGTGTTAGGGTTAGTTGAGATGAGAAGAAAGTATCTCATATTCTCTATGGGTTTGTTTAGAGGCTAGGGTTTTGGCTTGGAGAACTTGGAGGAAAAGAAGGTGGGGAAGAGTTTGCATTTCTAAGGATTTCTCATGAAGTTCTTGCATTCTCAAAGAGGTAAGTAGATATCGTCATGAATGTAAATAGGCTCTCTTGATTTCATGCATTTTCCTTACTTAGCGTGTTCATGAATGTTGGATGATTTAAAAGTCTAAGAAGATAGATTAGGTCTCTCATCATGTTATAGGCTAGATCTAATGTTTAGTCACTAACCATAGTTGATTTTTGGATGGAGAATAAGTTTAATCTCCTTAAATTTAAATGTTAGTTTAATGTTAGGTTCTAGGGTTGTCTTTTAGTAACTTTTGGTATTATAAGGTATGTTAGAGGTTTCCCTATGGTTGTGTAAGCAAACGATAGAAAAACCCCTTGATTATAGCATGTCCGTGACGTTTGGTGAACACTTAGGCGCTTCGAACGGTCGCCGAACATGAATTATGGGTTGAGGACGGACCCTTCGGTACGTCGAATGGTCGCCGAGATTGAATGTTCGCCGAGAAGTCGCCGATGTAGCTTCGGGGCGCCGAAATATACTTGGGTGCTCCGACTGGGTCGCCGAATCCCAGAGTGGTCCGTCAAGGAGGTCGCCGAGATGTACTTTGGTGCACCGAAGGGGACACTGAAGAGGTCGTCGAGAAATCAGGTCCTAGAATTGTCGTCGAATCTCAGGTGAGGTCCGCCGAAAGGGATTTCAGTGCGCCGAAGGATACGCCGAATACCTCGCCGAACCTGTAGAATGGACCAATTCAATTCAATAATAGTAGTATCCTTGTGTAGTGTAGAAATAGAGAGTGCCATGCTTTCCTATTAATTGTTGTGTGATTTTGTGATTGCAACTGTGTGTGACATGATATTATAGATTGTTTAATATACTTTGCTGGATTGTGGTGTGTTCCATGTTTATGTACAATAATATGCATGTCTTAACTAGATCCTAATGCACCATGTACACAATATATCATGGAACATGTTTGTATGTCATATGGACATGCCATGTTGTTAATATAGTTTTTACTTCTTAACTTAGATTAGTGTAGTAAAATATATGAATGTGAAAGATTTACCTGGATTAGTCAAACACCTGTAATTGTTTCCTCATGGAATCATTTCCATGCAGTGATGAAATATGAAGATTGACAAAGATGGTCAACACCTGTAATAAATGATATACCCGACACATTTCACGTGAACTTCTATTTAACTTTATGCAACCACTTTTCTATGATTTTGTGTTAATTGAACTGTGATGTATGCTTCATGTGAATTGTTGTGACACTACAAAAAAGGGGTTTTTCCCGGGTCCATGTAACGGCGGTTTCATTAACACCGCTTATGTAAATACATAAGACAACGATTTTAATGAAAACCGCCGAAATATCCCTTTTGCGCGCTCTTGGTCCTTGGCGCGGGGAATTTAGCGGGAGAAACTAACCCTATCTCGGCAGTTACTGTAGGAACCGCCGAGCTAAGGCTATATAATTCGGCGGTTTTTATTAAACCGTCGAGGTATATTGTGTCAATAGTCGGCGATTACGTTAGAACCGCCGAGATAGGAGTCAAGGTCGACGGTTTTTATAGAACTGCAAACAATAGGTTTCTTTTCTTCCCCCGGCATCAACCTTCTTTTTCCCCTTCTCTTTCTCTTTCCCACTCGCCTCCGTTGCCGTCGCCTTCTCTGTTGTCGTCCGTCGTCTTCGTCATCCATCATCGTCGCCATTGCTGTTGCCGTCAGTCGTCGTTGGCTTATCGAGAGGTAAATCTTCTAATTTTTAATGAAATTAGGGCTTAGTTTAATTTTCCATCCACAAATTCAACCTGGTCGATAATCTTGGATTCGAAGTAGCGTAGATGCTTTGTTCTTTGATCACTCCTAATACGGATCGAAGAAGCGTTTAAAGCCCTAATCTATCTGTGTGAAAACGGATCCAGGGATTAGGGTTACGCTCGCCTCGACATTACTGTTATTAATTATGTTTTCATTTATTTATCTTGGTGTGTGTATTTCTGAGGCTGTGATGATCAAAATCGTTTCTCGAATCTGATATTTCTTCTTTCAAAGCAAGAGACCAATTGCATATAGTATTATCTGCTTGTGATGATTGTTTGTGCGTGTCTGAGCCTCTTTCTTATATTATTTTTCTGAGTTTTTTTCTCTGAAAACTGTAAAAAGGAAATGGTAGTGGTGGTGGTACGATGATTATAAAAATTCCTCGTTCCGAAAACCATTGCCATGGCATGACAGATAACTATACACCCATAGAATATGAGCACCAACACTTTTCGTTTTACCATTTTCTTTTTCATTCAATTTCTTTCTGTCCTTATAGTCCTTAATTTCTTGCGTTAAGGGTTTCATGTTTTGAAAATAAATTTTTTTTTAAGTAAACTGTATCCGATTAAGAGAAGATTAACCTAATATTGTTGGTGATTGTGGCGTGGATGATTAAAGAACGTAGGATATGACTAAGAAGCAAACCAATTAACAAATGATCGTATGGGAGTGAACGGAGACGCATAAGACCTCCATAACGAACCAGTGTAGAAGATCAAGACTCGAGAGATGAAATGAA
>JAUPMG010172382.1:0-10566 GCA_031762675.1 Pachysandra terminalis
GAATGCAATGCATGCTCATGCAACAATGAAAGGGTGATCACCAAGTGTGATCCATGCAAATACATATGCTGTGCAATTATGCATGCTATTTAGAATTCGAATTATGTAACCCCCACACTTGACCAATCAATTATTGAGCAAGACGTCTTCTCGATCCGTCCCCTCATACAAGGCCACTCTTAGTAAGGCATTCTATATGCGCATCATAGTTTTAAGGGGTTTCGACCACAGGGCACAATTCCCCCCACTTATTTGCGGTCAAGGCAATGCAAAAATCCAAGGTATCACATAATTAGGACTAACCTCAGTGAGTCTTACATCAAGCGAATGCCAACAAAATTTCACTCGGCATCAGTTACGTATAATTATACGCTATCTAGATGATAAGAATTGGAGTATATTGGGACGACCAAATCCCTCAACCAAAATAAACAGTCCATCCGGGACTTCCTCACCATAATATAATATCATAATCATAACTAATCTCATTTAAATCAGTACCTTCAACTAATGTGAAAGTCTGATGGTATGGTCAAGCACATGACCAGAATATGGTCAATAATGCAATCAAGCTATGATGTAAATGTGTAGTTTTTGTGCACATTAACTAAACATATAATTGGTGTACAACAGTAAAATAAGACTAAGTGATCATTATGAATTTATAAAACATGGTTTATGCCTCAAAGTATTCAGTTCAAGTCAATTATGCATAATATATGATGAAAATACATGGAATTGTCAATCATTCATAACAATCATCCAGGCATGTCCTAAATTGATCATAATCATCATAAAATTAATTATAAGAAATCATAAATCTAATACACGTCATAAAACAATCAAATACTCAAACGTGGGTTGTCCGACAGACGAACCGGCACACCAGCTGGTCTGTCGGCATCCTAGGTAAAGGCTAGAAGCCAACAATAATGCAAACTTAATCCTACCGGTAGGCTAACCGGCACACCGGTTTGCCTCCGGCAAGCTAGGTAGGGACCAAAAATCAAATATGCAGACAATCATTGCCACCGGCAAGTTAACCAGCACGCCGGTTGGCCATCGGTGGGCTAGGCAGAAACCAATTTTCCCAAATACAAACAATATGTCCACCGGCAGACTAACCGGCACACCGGTTGGTCTACCAGTGGGCTAGAAAGGGCTTAAACAATATAAAGGGTATTCGGCAGGCTAACCGGCACACCGATTGATCTACCGGATCCCACCTGGGTGAACCGGCAAGCTAACCGACACACCGGCAGTCTGCCGATTTTCCTAGAAAACAGCAAACCTCGGACATTTTGTATTTTAAATAGTTTTTAGAAGATATCATGAATAGAGACTCCTAATAAAATCATATTACGAATCCAACCCAATCAAAATATAAACCAAAATACCAACTTACCTCCAATAGAGTGATCATGCTTGAAAAGTATGAATTTTTAATAAAATCAACATGTTCTTCAGTTTGAATTAAAGTGCTATGTCATATTCACTGAATGTGGCATCTCACCTAAATCCAAATCCATTATAAGGAATAATTGAATTACTTACCTCATCTGATCTTCTTCGAATCTTCTTCCTCTTCTTCTCCAAGCTCCTAGCTCCAAATATCTTACACTCTCTCTCTCTCTCTCTCTCTCTCTCTCTTAGATTGAAGATTCACATGTCCCCTCTAGTAAATATATAGTTTTCTAGTTTATTTATGAGTTGTACGTAGTGTAGGATTATGTCTTAATTAATAGCCTTTAGATTTGATAAGTTTAATTACAGCCCTTGTACTTAGTGTAGGATTTTGTCTTCAAGTTGTGAAAGTGTTTGTTTGATAAGTTTAAATACTTGAAAACAGCCCCTTATTCTCATGTCGGTCTTCCCTTGAAACCATGGGGAGAACCCACTTCAGACCCCATGGATTCTGTAACTTGAACAGAATAGCGTCCGTCGGTGAGTGGCCGGCCCACCGTCGCACTTGCCGATAGGGCCACAATTTGAGCATTGCAAACCATCGGTGGGTGTCAGTTTGCTGACAAACCCAACGACAGAGAACCCCCTCTTTTTGGGATTAAGCTCGTCGGTGGGTGGTTGAACTCACCGACTCACCCACCAATGAAGTAGTTGGTGAGTACTGGGGAACCCGGAGAACCCGTCGATCAAGCCCAAGTAATTGGACCATTGTGAATCGTCGGTGGGTGTTCGGACCACCGACGAACCCACCGAAGAAAGAGCCTTCAGTGCCTCTTCAACCACCAAGGGACCCACCGGCCGAGACTTAAGCCCTTGAACTTTAAACTTGTTAGGGAGTGGTCGGTCCACCGACGCACTCGCCGACGCCCCCATCGATGCTTGCCCCTTTAGTACAAAGGTGCCATCGAAGAGAGTGTCCGCGTGTTTATTTTGACTCGTCAGTGGATCGTCGGTACGCCGACTAACCCGCCAGTAAAGCTCATCGGGTGGTTGTCGGTCCACCGACAGATTAGCCGACATAACCTTAATTTGTTATGTGCTTCACCATCGGTGGATACTCCAGTCCACCGACGAACCCACCGAAGGAGGGTTTCATTATGACTGAGAACGTGAGGTTTAGGGTGAGGAGTACATCCCTCTATAGACCCAGTTCATTTATTATATTATAAATTGAAGAGAAGAACATATTGATTACAACACTTAGTTTCACATACTAAATGTTTGAACTATCTGAATGGATTAATGAATTGATCTTATGTGATGGCCTATAGGTCTTGTGAATTCATGTTGGTGTCAATGCTTATGAAAAATGTAGAATGGTAATCATCAAAGAGTTCATGTCTTGCTTACATGATTGAATAGTATGGATGTGCAAAAATGCATTGGTATGATGTGACGATTGATGCAATTGCTTTTGAAATGGCTTGTTTCTTCTATTGCATTATCTAAATTAGATTAACTGTAATATGGAGACCCTGATTATTGGACCCACGGTCAGCATGACCCTTGGGTCTTACTCGTAATTGAGTAATGTGAATTGACTATGTCAATGGATACGCCTGATGGGCATGATCGGGTGGGGACCAAAGATATCCAATAGGCCCTGACGTGATATCGTCTTTAATTAAGAATGTTTGGTGTCATGAAATGGGATGAGTGCCACGGAGGGAGGTTCACGAAGATGATGCCCTTGGACTATCCTATTTATATTGTGTGTTTTGGATAAAAATAAAAGCCGGGCATGAATTCCCGAGGTAATTCCCTTGAAACTGTGTTGTACACAGAGAATCGGCGAGGTATCCTTAGCCTGAAAGGCGCCATGACTCCACAAGTGAGACCCATGGTGTTATAGTCTGAATCTTGCGTGCATCTCCAGAGTTCATAACAGAAACATTACATGCATATCACTGATGTTTGTGAATGATTATGATTGTGAACGGGAATTAGACTTCCCTATGTATGTTCATGGCATCCTGCATTGTATAGTTATGTAGGTCTGATAGGATTGGTAAATATGATACCTGGACATGTGAGATTGGATGAGAGAACTGCATTTAGTTGTATTCGTGGTGAATTGTTGTGATGTATTGCTGAGTGAATTGTAGATCATCGTATATTGTTGAATTTTACTTATTTCTCAATGTGCTAGTAGAGCACTGAGAATGATGTTTCAGATTACTCAACACAGGTAAGTATGAGCTCTTGTCTCTTCATATCATATTTCTCTTAATATTTCTGCTGCACATATTTACTGGATTGTGTTGCTGGGTAGATGCTTAAGTATTGTGGATTTACTCACAAGCTGTGTACCTTATCCTTCGAGGATCTTTTTTTTCAGGTCATGCTGCACACTCTGTAGATATAAGGATGGGTCGGGATGGGAAGCTCCCACACATTTATGCATATGATGGGCCGGGTAATAAATTTCACTTAATTTTGTTTACTTTGGCTCTCATTTACTTACTTGTTTACCACCTCCTGGTGACAGATTCTTATGGTGGCCCTAAACGGGGTACGCCATAGAATTGGGTTGTGACCAAGTGGTATCAAAGCCGAAGATAAGAAAACTTAGAAACAAGTATAGGTATAACTTAGACTTAAATGATAAGGCTGGGTTGGCACAAGCACTATAGAAAGGATAGGTGAAGGGATAAATATGTGAAGATGAGTGTGAGGGTTGTATGTTGGATGTGGTTTCTTAAGGGTTACTTTCCGAAGGGTGCTAAAGGATAGTAAGTCCACTATCTCTAAAGACCCTAGGATTGAACTTTAGGAAATTAATGTTTTGCAAGTATACTGGGTCGGGAAGTCCGAATGGACATGACCACCAAAGGCTTGGAAGATGTTCAATACGAAATCTTACTGCATATGTATAACCCTAACACTAACCAGGTACCTCCATAAGTATAAGGGACGATGTAGTTGCAAATACGTCCATACCCTACAACTTGTGAAAAGGAAGGTGTGTTAGATGAACTATAAGGAAAAATTTAAAAGACAGGTACACCCACAAATAATGAGTTACTTCTGTAGGGGAATCTTAATCAGCTTAAGCTACCTAGAATTAGTCCGTTAACCATTCATTGGAATTCCTTGTGATGATGATGTGAATACTGTGATGATGAGATGTGATGATTCGTGTTGCAGACTGATGACTGAATCTATGTGGATAACTTATGTGTTGACCTGGGAAGTTAGAATTTTGCAGACTTTAGCTGACAAGTTTTATTTTGCCCTTAATTATCCATTGTCCTAATTTAATAATGATTAGTATAAGTTTTTGGCCAATTCCATTTAAGAATTTGCCATACTTTAAATTTTTCCCCTTTTGCCCCTCTTATATAATTTTTCGGATTCAAAATATTCATTTTTATCCGTCGGCGGGTCCGTCGGTTGGTGTCAGTGCACCGACCGATGCAATTTCGTGCGACCCTAGTTTTAAATCCCCATAAGCTATCCACTTCATTTCATTTCACTTGGGCTCGTCTTAAAACCCTAAACCCTTCTTCTCCTCTACAAACCCTAACTACATTCCCTCCAAAATTATCTCTTGGTAATCAAAGAAATTCATGCCTACCTCTTTTCTTCCTCATTTTCGCCCTATTGTGTGGATTCGACCTAGGGCATTGGAAGAAAACAACTTTCTATTTCTTCCCTTCTCTTCTTCAAGGGTTTTCTTTACCTTGGAGCCTAATACCGTACGTGCTTTTTTTTTCAGTCTCACATAGAACCTTGTGAATAGTGACCCCACTCATATTCACGTTTTTGTTCTTCTTCTCCCTTGTATCTCCATTACATTGCAAATGGCAAGGACAAAGAAGGATTCGGTTGCTGGAACTTCCAAGAAAGCCAAGGCTTCGACCATTCGTGCTCCACCACTAGAGGAGGAAGAAGAACACTTGCAAGATGATACGCTAGAACCAGTATGCAGAGCTGCGCCCACCTAACGGCCACAACAACCGTCGGTAGTAGAGAGGGTAATTTATCACACATTCTTTAATAGAAAATGCGCCATTGAACGGAGAGTGGAGATTGAGCATGTTAGACCTTATGGGGTGTTGGAAGTTTTGGAGAGGGCAGAGTGGATTCCCATTCTGTCCTGGGGCGGGTTAGCGTACCCGGCCGTAGCTCAGATGATGTTCTCATCTATGACATCGTATGACAAGCTAGCAGCAATGACTTTTCTTGAGATTGACGGGTGAGAGTTTGGGATAACCGTTCCCTTGATAGCAGAAGTGATGGGTCTGAGCCGGAACCCTTTAGCTTCACATTTACCAAAGCTTAGGGGATCCCAGAGAGACGAGGTAACTGCCAGACTGTGTGGAATGTTGGTGAAGTGGAGGGATGATAATGCCCTCCCCTCTACATCCAAGAGGGACCCTTATAGAGTTTTACATAGCATATTTGTCAACAACCTGTACCCCAGGGGCGGGAATAAGACAGACCTGACTTACCGAATGGTCCAGATCATGAACCACTTAGACTTAGGACTGAGGCCTTGTCTCCCCAGTATGATCATGGACCAGATCCTTCGATACCTCTACAACCCTAGGAAGATGACCCTGCTGCCTTTTGCCTGTCTGATGACAGAGCTTGCCACAAGGTGGGGGTGTGATGCTTCCCTCCCCCGAAAATTTGGTCCGGGAACCCCCTCATGCCCAGTACAGGTTGATCAAAATGAACTTGCACGCTCAAGATACCCCAGATCACCGTGAGATGGAGAGAGGCCAGTCTAGCCGAGACGGGTCAGTACAAGAGCAACATGGGACTATTCCAGCCGTGGCAACTTCGGGCAAATCGGGAGTACATTACGTGAGGAAGAATATGACCGTGGAATCACGGTTGTCTGCATTAGAGAGAAACGCGCTTGAGGTGAGGACCCTAGTACAGGATGCCAGGGCAGAGAGCAGGAGTCAATTTGAGAGGCTTATGGAGTTTCTACAGGGCATAGCTTCGTCTTGTCGCCAGACAGACGATGTAGTACAACCGCCACCACCTGTTCCAGTTCCAGAGTTCCACCAACCGTCGCCATCGCCATTGGTTCCAGCATCAGAATTAGGATAGGAGGACCCTGCGAATCAGAGAGAGTCAGAGTCTGGACTCACTGATCTCCCCGAGCATTAGAGAGAGAGAGAGGACTTCAGCCGGCCTGACCTTGTGGCTGTTATCTTTACCTTGGTTGACTTTAATTATAGTTATTTTCATTTTTTTCTCCCCTTCGTCTCTTGGTATTGTTGGGTGATACTTTGACTTTTCATGTGCTATGGATTTAGGGATCTCATGAGAAGATCCGTTGTTTTGCAACCCAAAGTGCATTGGGTGACTCCATGTCTGAACATGGTTGGTTGTTTATGATATCTATACATTGCCTTTTTGTTTCATGTGGAATTCTCCTGTTGAATGGATTTTCTTTTCTATAGTTGTGATTGTTGGGAATAGATACCCGGACCCTTGCAAGTTGACCAATAGAATTAGGAACCACCGCGATGATGGTTTCCCTTACTTGAGACCAGTACTGACCTGTTTGTACCTAGCTTCTTGAATTTCGGGACGAAATTCTTTTGAGGGGGATAGAATGTAATGACGTGGAAAATTTCAAAACTTCCATTAAGGGTAGTTTAGTATATTGCCATGACTTGTTAAAAGTCATAACTGTATGTTTGTCGTAGACTATGACCATGTGTTGGTAGGCTATTAGCCTCCCATCTTAATTTTTTTTTTTGACTTATGAGACACATACATGTCCAATGGGTAGTTAGACTCAAGATTTGGACTAGCCTTGTAGCCTTTCAGTTGGGCAGCCCAAACCTGGGCCCATGAGACATCAAATCCTAAGAGAGGAGTATATATTCTCTCTTTGTGTTTCACTAAACACTAAATGTTGTTGGAAATTAAGAAGAAATGGGAGAAACCCTAGATCTGGAGTTATGGAGGAGGATGAGAGTTGGTGGAGAAGCTTTCACCATCAATGCTAGGTGAGTATTTCTCCAATGCCTGAGTATTTATACACAAACCCTCTTCTGGTTATATGTGCATTTCCTCTATTCAAGATAATGTGATTGATGCCATGAATATGAATAAACTCAGATTGTTAGTGTTTTTAATGCCTTAACTTGCATGTTGTGTTTTATGGTTAAGGTTGATTTCCTGAGAAATACCCTTTGTTGATTGATCTACATGATTTGTATAGGGTTTTCAATGCTAAAATCTTCAAGTTGTGAAGTGCTTGTTTGATAAGTTTAAATGCTTGAAAACAACCCCTTATTCTCATGTTGGTCTTACCTTGAAACCATGGGGAGAACCCCCTTCAGACCCCATGGATTCTTTAACTTGAACATAACCTAAAAACCCAGAATCGCGTATGTCGGTGAGTGGTTGGCTCACCGACGCACTCGCCGACAGAGCCTTAATTTGAGCATTGCAGACCGCCGGCGGGTGTCAGTCCGCCGACAAACCCACCGACAGAGAACCCCCTCTTTTTGTGACTAGGCTCGTCGGCGGGTGGTCGGACTCACCGACTCACCCACCGATGAAGTAGTCGGTGAGAACTTGGGAACTCGGAGAACTCGCCGACCAAGCCCAAGTAATTGGACCACTGTGAACCGTTGGCGGGTGGTCGGTCCACCAATGAACCCACCGAAGAAAGAGCCGTCAATGCCTCTCAACCACCGAGGGACCCACCGGCCTAGACTTAAGCCATCGAACTTTTAACTTGTCGATGAGTGGTCGGTCCACCGACGCACTCGCCGACGCCCCCATTGGTGCTTGCCCCTTTAGTCCAAAGGTGCCACCGAAGAGAGTGCCCACGTGTTTATTTTGACTCGTCAATGGATTGTCGGTACGCCGACTAACCCACCGACAAAGCTCTTCGGGTGGTTGTCGGTCCACCGACAGACTCGCAAACAGAACCTTAATCTGTTCTGTGCTTCACCGTTGGTGGTTCCACCCGTCCACCGACGAACCCACCGAAGGAGAGTATCTTTATGACTGAGAATGTGAGATTTAGGGTGAGGAGTACATCCCTCTATAGGCCCAAATCATTTATTAGATTATAAATTGAAGAGAAGAACATATTGATTACAACACTTAGTTTCACATGCTAAATGTTTGAACTATCTTAATGGATTATTGAATTGACTTATGTGATGGCCTATGGTCTTGTGAATGCATGTTGGTGTCAATGCTTATGACAAATGAAGTAGAATGGTTATTATCAAAGAGTTCATGTCTTGCTTACATGATTGAATAGTATGTATGTGCAAAAATCCATTGGTATAATGTGATGATTGGATGCAATTGCTTTTGAAATGGTTTGTTTCTCCTCTTGCATTATCTAAATTAGATTAACTGTAATATGCAGACCCTGATTGTTGGACCCACGGTCTGGATGACCCTTGGGTGTTACTTGAAATTGAGTAATGTGAATTGATTCTGTGGATGGATACTCTTGACGGGCATGACCGGGTGAGGACCAAAGATGTCCAATAGGCCCTAACGTGATACCGTCTTTGATTAAGAATGTTTGGTGTCATGAACTGGGGTGAGTGCCACGGAGGGAGGTTCACGAAGATGATGCCCTTGGACTATCCTGTTTAGATGGTGTGTCTCGCATAAAAATAAAAGTGGGACATGAATCCCCGGGGGTCACAATTCCCTTGAAACTGTGCTTTATACACAGAATCGGCGAGGTATCCTTTGCCCGAAAGGGGCCATGAATCCATGAGTGAGACCCATGGTGTGACAGTCCGGAACTTTCGTTCATCTCCACAGTTCATGACAGAAACATTACATGCATATCATTTATGTTTGTGAATGATTATGATTGTGACCGGGAACTAGACTTCCCTATGTATGTTCATGGGGCATCCTGCATTGAATAGTTATGTAGGCCTGAGAGGACTGGTAAATATGATACCTGGACATGTGAGATTTGATGAGAGAACTGCATTTAGTAGTAATCGTGGTGAATTGTAGATCATTGTAAATTGTTGAATCTAACTTATTTCTTAGTGTGCAAGTAAAGCACTGGGAATGAGTAGTGTGCTAGTAAAGCACTGGGAATGATGTTTCAGATTACTCAACACAGGTAAGTATGTGCTCTTGTCTCTTAATATTATATTTCTCTTAATGCTTCCGCTGCACATATTTACTGGATTGTGTTGCTGGGTAGATGCCCAAGTATTGTGGATTTACTCACGAGCTGTGTAGCTCACCCTTCGGGGATCTTTTTTTTCAGATCATGGTGCGCACTCTGTGGATATAAGGATGGGTCGGGATAGGAAGCTCCCACACATTTATGCATATGATGGGCCTGGTCATAAATTTCACTTAATTCTGTTTACTTTGGCTCTTATTTACTTACTTGTTTACCACCTCCTGGTGAGGGGGTGAGAGTTACATCACTAGATTCTTATGGTGGCCCTAAAAGTGGTACGCCTTAGAATCGGGTCGTGACATACAACCTAACCTATTTTGACATCTAAGACACCCTAGAATTAACCCTCTAAACCCTTCTAATGGCATAAAATTCTTATAGACCTACTGAATTGAATTGTGTATATGTTGGCATGTTAATAAACCCTATGAACTGCTATATGAATAACCTATGTGATTGGATAACTTTGCTGATATTCATTAAGAGCCCTTGATTGTGTGAACATCTCATGCTTAAATGCCATAAAGACTTAAAATATCTAATTTCAATATTCATAACTCCATCATTATACCAATTTATGCATCAGGCTATATATGTGTCTATTATGTGATTATATTAATCTAGAATCATGAGATTGTGCTCATGTCTTTGCTGTTTTGAATATATGCCAATGAATTCATTGTGTGTGTATTGCATTAAATAAATGGACCTGAATCTATGAGCTGCATCTTGAAATCCAAGTCGAGATGGCAGAAACCTATATCCTATTACAAAGAAGTGCAGTATAATAACCTGAACTTTTATAGGGATTAATTTGTAATTAGTTGAAATATAGGGGTTAATTTAAAATTTTAGTAAGTTAGCTACATGTTGACTTTGATTGTTTGTGATTGGTGGGTTGCACAATAGGAAACTAAAGTGCTTCACACACAATCATAACTCTTTAA
>JAUPMG010172403.1:0-10565 GCA_031762675.1 Pachysandra terminalis
CCAGCATAGCTCAGATTTTTGAATTTCCAGCTCTGAGTTCTGCCCTGAATTCTTTCAAGAAGATCATTGCAGTCACTGCTCTTCAGTTTGGAAGATATGAAAGGGACACCAAGATTCTTGATGGGAAAGGATCCAGCTTCAATCCCCTAAAGATTTAGAATCTTGTTTTTCACAGCTGGGCATACAGTAGCTGTAAAAAGATGGGACTTACTGAAGTTTATTGATAAACCAGTAAAGTTTATGAAGGTGTCAGTAGCATTCTTGAGAAAATTAGCTGAAATCATGTCACCAGCAGCAAAGAGGAAGAGGTCATCAGCAAAGTTCAAGTGAGTGATATTGGGATTAGAGCACTTAGGGTGAAAACTGAAGCTCTGATCACCCAGTTTCCTGCCAATGCAGCATTCCAGGTATTCCATACTTATAGTGATTAAGTAAGGGGAGAGGGGGTCCCCTTGTCTCAGACCTTTTTTCCCAGAAAAGAAACCATTCAACACACCATTGAATGAGACTGAGTATGAAGCAGTGCTGATTAGTTCCAGGATCCAATCCATGAATTGTTTTGGGAATTTCCAGGCTTCAAGCATCATAGAAATAGCTTCCCATCTAATATTATCATAAGCTTTCCTCAGATCAATCTTGAATGCTGCCCTTGGCTTGCCCTTGTCCAAATGATAGTCATTTACTAGCTCATGAGTGAGCTGGATATTATCAGATATAAGCCTGCCTAGAAGATAAGGTTTGGGCATTAGTAATAGGATCCATCTTGTCTTAATAAATAGTAAATTTGGTTTCAAGTTTGTTGTACGAATTAGGGGTTTTAAAAAATATCAGAAGAGGAAAGAGATGAAAATGGGTTTAGAAGGCTATGCAAAAATTTTAATAAAGTAAATACAAAACTTATCTGTTTTTGATGAACCGAGGTGTGACAATTGAAATCAAATTTGCCACGTTTTGGATCGTATCAACAGTGTACCTAGCGGTTGGCTACCATGATTCAACGGTTTTCCTTCTGATATATTACATGGTCATACCAGGCCAAGGACGAAGAAAACTTTGTAGCACTTTACTGGAGCTTTAAGAAGAAAATAAAATCTCTATAGTTGCAGAAATTGCAAAAAGCTTGAAGATTGTAGAAGAAACGTGAGGAGAGAGCTTGAAGAATGAAGCTTGACTGTCAAAAAAGGAGGAGGAGACCTCCTTTCATAACCCAAGGAGCTTGCTGTTTGGGTTAGGCTTAAACGGCTAAACAATTAATAATCAGTCGTTTTGGCCCATGAAGGTCCAAACGGCCCCATAATTGAAACAAATAAAATCGTTTTGTAAAACTGTTTTCAATTAAATACAAAACTATTTTTCAATTTAAATCAAACAAAACCGTTTTGTAAAATTTGAACCACCTTCCAACAAACTATCCATAACGTTTTTGTTTGATGATAATGTGCCAGGATTTCATGAAAAAAAATGGCTTCATTGAACCTTATAAGATCCTTAAACATTCAAACCTCCAACTTGTTTGGGTGAACAAATTTTGGCCTATAGTGTACAAAGTTCAATAGTATTTTTTTTTTTTTTTGGCGGGGGGGGGGTTCCTTCATTTTTCCAATTGCCTTATTGAGAATGAACACTTAACATTAAATGTAAATGTTGGATAATTAGAACTAAGTTAACTATGGTAGTTTCGCCTGATTGGGAGTATACCCCATGAATACTAGGGGCATATCCCTAAATCCCAAGTGTGACTCTCACCTCTCCTCTACGCACTCCTTAGGAATGGCACAACTCAAATAACCAAAAACTATATAATAATCACAACAATTAATAGTAGCCGAAGTAACTGATTTATATCAAAACATAGTAAGGTCCTATGTAACCACAATCACACCAAAATGGTGAAAATTAAAGTTATTACATCTCAATTCAAAACCATGGAGTTTATCTACTCCTCAACCAAACATAATATAATAAGCAATCTCATAACACAAACCAGAACTAGTTCTATCACATCTTCTCCTCATCGTCTCCACATCACTCTCTAGTGTCTCACCTCTTCATGCTATTAGGAGCCAGAAAGGCTTGAGCAACATGCTCAGTAAATACAATATGCAATCATGTGTGTTTGACAAGGTCCACTATGAGAATGCATGTCGTTCCATGACACAATGCAATGCTTCGTTTCTTGTATGCAATGACACGAATATCTAATCCATCTGTCACTCAAGATGGCAATTACAAACCCGTGAAATGCAATGCATGCCATTGATAATATGACTACTGGATGTTCAAGTTGATCGTTACCTATCCCACCATGCATCCCTTAGGATGACATAGGTCATCTTTGGATATAAGACTCTCGGTAGATTCTACATGTACACCATAGTTTTAAGGATTTTCAATCCATGGGAAGTCCATGTCTCACCTATATTTTTTTTTATCACGGAACAAATCAGGGATTCCTCAGCGTTAGTACAGGACTCTCCCTCGTGCCACATCCTAGTTCACATCTATCAATCGGATTACTAACAAAATTATTACATAAGCAGTTATCGGGTTATTGGGGTAGCGAATCCCTCACCCAAATCATTTCAGATTTAACATTGTCAATTCCAGATTCCAGATATATCCTCATTGGTACTCCTCACTGAGTCTAATTCTCTCACAATACCCCTTTAGTTCTCCTTGCAAGGAGTCAAGGTCGGTCTAGTAGTCATGTCTCACATATGGACGCAAAATGCATGTACGTCCACATTAAGGCATGCTACTATCAAGTATCTACATGTAATGCATAGCAACATTTATCTCATCATGATATCTCACAAGTGTTATAGTAAACAACTAAATGAAATTGCATAAGCATTTAACATAAGTTTCAACAATATAAGCATCCATCCATAATTAGTCACAATCAAGGAAAATAATCTCAACAACTGTTCGTAAGTATATCAATAGCATCATCAAGAATATCCACACAATTAATCAATCTGGCATTAATTGAGGTTCCCATAAAACACACAATAATTCTACTCTGTCCGTGGTTTGGTTGGCAAATCGATCTCCCTGACGATAGGATCCAAAACACCTCGTCAGTGACTCCGTTGGTATACCGAAAGGTCCGTCGACAGAACAGTATTTAGCTCGCCGGCAGACCTTCGGCGTACTGACAAGTCCTTAAAACACCTAATTCAAGGGTGTCAACGGACGCGTCGGTACATCAACGGGTTCATCGACGGACGACGATTACGAGATTTCTGGGTTTCGTAACATGCTCAATCCTCATTCAATTCAACATCCAACCTCAGATAAGTTTTAAAAACATCATTTAAACAATCTAAACTAATTTTAAAATATTAAAACACAATCAAACATGCATTCAAAATAAAAAACGTCATTAAACCTAATTTCAGCATAATAATTATAATTATACTTGAATATCACACACAAAATCTAATTTAATTCATGAATTCTGCAATTTAGCTTAAGAAACTCCAATTATAAGATTTCTACATAGAGAAACCCCAATCAAGAACAACAAATGAACACAATGCACTTACCTTTACGAGATAGTCAATTCTTATTCTTAAGCTTCACTTCTTCAATGGTTTCTTCTTCTTGCTTGGCCTTTTCTTCCTCTTCCTTCTTCTTCTTCTCTCCTCTTCTCAAAAAAACACAAAAGAGAATTAGGGTTGCATTATCCCCCTTAAACTTATCCTCTTAATCTCAACCATTAGATCAAGTTTGTTAGTGGCAGGAAAGATCTCCGTCATTAGTTCAGATTTTTTAAGTGAATGTGAATCCATGTATGCTCATGTAGGTTATCCCATGCGTGTGGCCCAATAGTAAGTGTTCCATCTAGATTTTTATATAATTTCTAGTATTACAACACAAGTCCTATATTTCTAGAATTTACATTATGGACCAAAGTCAATTATTAAAATTTTGGTTGTTTAAAATCTACCTCCCTAAAAAGAATTTCATCCACGAAATTTACATACTTGGTCCTTGAAAAGGTATGGAAATTCCCGATGGATATCCTCTTCTAACTTCATGCGGCATCTGATTTGTTATGATAGCTCCACTGGATATTCAGCATTGGCGTGACCTTGGTGCACAATACTCGTACCTTACAGTCTAGAATCTTCACCGGTAGTTCTTCATATGAAACGTCCACCTGGGTGGATATGGTTTGCCAATCAATGATGCAGAATGGGTCGGGGTGGTACTTCCTGAGCATCGATACCTGGAACACACTGTGCACTTGAGACAAGTTTGGTGGTAGAAGTAGTCTGTAGGCAACTTCCATGATTCTCTTGGTGATCTCAAATGATCGAACATATCTAGGAGCCAGTTTGCCTTTCTTCTCAAATCTGAATACTCCTCTCACCGGTGAAAATTTTAGGAATACCCAGTCGCCCATTTCAAATTCCATTTTCCTCCTTCTGGTGTTTGCATAGCTCTTCTACTGATTTTGAGCTCTAGAAGTCTGACTCTGATGATCTTGATCTTCTTCATCGTCTCTTGTATCATATCGAGTCCCATTCCTACCAAGTCTCCTCCCTCATTCCAGCACAAGGGGTAGTGACCTAAACCCAATAATGCATATTTTAAATAATAAAAATAATCAAGAGGATTTTTTAAAAATTAATTTGTATTTTTTGAATTTAATTGGTGTTAAATTATAAGCTACATAAGTAAGAAATTGATTTGTAAACAAAATATATGTTCAGGGGCTTGAGTCTAATTGGAATATATATCAATGTCACTACTTGTAATTTATAAATGTGAATTCAAAATGGAATGCAAGGGTGCGTATGTGTACATGAGATTGTTGTGGGTTGAAAGGGGGAGAGAAGGAAGGGGAAACTTCCTTATTCCTCTCCCTCACCTTACTTCTTATAAGAGATGATTTCTATATAAGAGAATAAGACTAGAGTAGCTTAGAGGAAACCCTAGCAGTCATTGTTTTAGGGAAAAGAAGAAAAGGAAGAGACGAAGAAAAAAGAGAAACTGGGCTGACCTGGATATTTGTAACAGGCTGAATAATTCCCAAAAACTATAAGTTGAGATATTAGGGTTGGATAATAATCTAGTACTTAAACTCATTAATAAATTAGGATTAGCACTCATAGAATCCTTAAGCCTACAAGTCACACTAGAAACTATCACGCCCAAAATCCAAGATAGAAGATCTCGAGGATTCCAAGTAAATGACCTTCGGGTCCACCATCTGGAAACGTATAACCAGCCACATATTCAACCCAATCCTAGTTAAATCAGAGTTTCAACAATATAATCAACAGCAGAATTCTCACATATAAAAATCCAAACTGTTGCTCAACAAAAATACGTCAAGCTATAACCCACATTGTAAAGTAAACGTAATCTGAAATAACATTTGTTACATGTTCTGCCCACTCCGAGTCAAACCAAAGTAATAAAAACTAAATAAAGTAAAGTAGCATAGTCTCTAAAACAAAGCATCTCAAACACAAGTCTCTTCTCTAGCCATCCAAGGTCAGACGAACTAATTACCTGCAGAGTTAAGGATCAGCCGAAACCTAGTAGAGAAAGCCAACGAAACTACAACAAGTACTTTTATGCTTGGATAGCAACACAATTCATTGATGCATTTCAATCACCACATAATATCATAGTCAGATGTGTATCATACTTATCATTGCACTAAAACTCACATAATAAGTATGTATATCATAGTCATCATATGCAATCTCTTTTCACATGGAAAACTCTACATCAATCATATCATATCAAGTTAATTGTTCACAAACCTCATAGTCCCACTATGCCAATACTACCCACATGATCCCATCATGTCTACACAGAATCCACATAGTCCCACTATGTTCCATAACAAAACATACATACACATGGTCTCACCATGCAACACAAAAAATAACGGGTATCATATCAATCACATAGTCTCACTATGTTGACAAACAATATCCACATGGTCCCACTATGCTACGGCCAAACATCCACAAGGTCCCACCTTGCTACGACCAAACATCCTCATGGTCCCACCATGTTATGACCAATGCGATCCAATCACAAACACAATCAAGTAAAACAAGTCACAAATGATAATGCATCACAATCAACTCAATCACATGTGTAATGCAATGCAAGTGTATGATGCAATTATGAAGTGAGATGAAGAGAAGTGCAATGTAATGCGGGGGTAATCAGGTCTAGCCCAATCACGTGCTCAATCCAACTCAAGACCATACGACCCATCCTTTTAGGGACTTGCACTCATGGTAGAAGCTTCTCTAAGAGACTTGCACTCACGGTAGAATACACTAGTAACAACCATTCCCTTAGGGACTTTTACCCACGGAGGAAGACACCTGTGCCATTCCTTTAGGGACTTGCACCCACGGTGGAAACACACTTGTATCAGTAACCCATTCTTTTAGGGACTTGCACCCACGGAGGAATGCCACCATTCTTATTCCTTACGAGACTTGCACTCATGGTGGAATACACCAGTAGATCACATTCCTTTAGGTACTTTCACTCACGGTGGAAGCACACTTGTACAGAACATTCCTTTAGTGACTTTCACCCATGGTGGAAGCACACATGTACAGATCTTTCCTTTAGGGATTCTTACCCATGGTAGAATACAAGCATACCATACCTTTCCTTTAGGGACTTTCACCCATGGTGGAAACACACCCACACAAGATCAAAATCCAATCATACAAATCATTCAATCACAAACAACAATAAAAAGTGTAGATACTCATAGTAGCCTCATACAACATTATAAGTCATTATCATTATAGTCAAACACAAGTCAAATAGTTGATGCATAAGCACCACTCAAACCAATCCAAATCCTACGTAAGCATTTCTATTAATTTTTGTCATACCTTATGGTCCTATAATCATATTCAATTCCTTAAAGTCAACGTCACCTTATATTCCATCCAAAACAGTCCTATTTTTCTGAATTTTGGACCTTCATCTATACCTTTCAACATTCGACCAAATCTACTCTTTATGCACACAAACTAACTACATAGGCTTGTGTACAACTCATCTAGCGATCTTTCCCTAAAATTTCTCCCCATTTGGAGCACGGTAGGTCCTCCGTACCTGCAAAGAGTCCTACCAAATTTCTTGGTAGGTCACCTACCGAGGCTCGGTAGAAAGTCCCAAGAGCTCACAATTCTGGGATTTTTTGCTAGATGTCTCAGTATCTACTAAGAGTCCTACCAAACTTGAATTTCATCCCAGATCTGGGTTTTTCACTTAGGGCTACGTGCCTATAACCCAAAATATGTATTTCTAAGGTTCTAAACCTAGATTTTCAATCTCTAAACAATTTTTGTGTGATCATTACTTCACATACATAGAACTTAGTTTATACTACAGATCCAAACCTTCAAATCAACCAACATAACAATACCAATCTCATAATTCACCTACGTTCCATATAGATATATAAGAACACTAAAAATACAATAAACACAATTATATCATGTTAATCAACCAACAAACATCATGGAGTTCATTCCTTCTAGTTCTACTAGATTTCTAGCCTAGCATGCTTCATTCCAAAGATCATGCATCAAGCCTATAATTATAGCATTGATTACGATGCATAAACATATTTACCATAGAAACGAAACAATCTCTACCTTCTTCTATCTTGATTGATTCTCTGCAATTTCTAGCAACAAGGTTCACAAGTTCCTCTTTTTCCTTCTTTTTCTTCTTCCTTCAAACCCAGTTGTTCTCTTCACATAGCTTTTTCTCTTTCTCTCTCTTTCGTTTGGTCGTGTGAGACACATGTAGTTTCTCTCTCCCCTTAGACGTTATGTGTGTTAGTTGGAGAATCGATGATCTCTTCTAATTCAAATTACAAAGTAAATGACCTAAGTGCTCTTATATTTGCCCAATGGGCTTATTCGGCCAGCCCAATTGTCCAAATCAAATTCGTCGTGTTGGGTCCAAGACCGGTCCACCTATATCACATAAATAACACAAATCGTCACCATCTTTTCAAATTCACATAAAGGTCCAATCCAACCCCCTTTAGTATCAATTAAATCCTAGAGTTTAAAATTAGGATTAACTACCATTTAATCATTAAATTAAATGGTAGGGTTAGGGTCACTACATTCTCTCTCCCCCCCTTTAGGATATTTCATCCTCAAAATTTAATGCATACCTCAGTTATCGAACAGTGTCGGTTATAGCCACCGAATCTCCTATTCCAATTCCCATGAAGCTTCTACTTCATCATGATGATTCCATTGTACTTTCACTAAGGGAATGGTTCTTGTTCTCAATTTCTATTCTTTCCGATCCATGATCCTTACCGGTGCTTCTTCATATATTGCATCATCTTCATTTGGTAAATCAGTCCAATCAATGATGTGCGTAGGATCCGGTTCATACATCCTTAGCATAGAGACGTGGAAGACATTATAGACTTCTCCCAACTGATATAGTAAGGCTAGAAGGTATGCCACCTTACCGATACGTTCTAATACTCTAACAAAGCGAGGCACTAATTTCCCTTTCCTTCCGAATCTCAACTCGCCCTTCATCGGTGAAACTTTCATAAATACATGTTCTCCTTCAAACTCTAGTTCTCGTCTTCTACGATCTGCATAGCTTTTTTTTCGACTCTGAGCTGCTAGTAGTATTTTATGAATGATTTCCACGTTCTCAGTTGTTTCTTGAACCTACTAAGTTCTAAAAGGAGAAAAGTCTAAATCTAGACTAACACTACAGTTCTATCAGAGTACTGTAACCAAACCAGGTTCTTTCTCATCGACCCGAAAGATCCTCCTAGACTTCAATCTCCTCAGCTGCCATCGCGACTAAAGATCCTGAAAGTTGTTTGCTAAAAAGCATAAGCTACACTAGTTAATAAGTAAATAACATCAAGAATTTATAAGACTATCCTAGAGATCAATCATTTCACAATACACCCTATCCACACAATGAATAGATCATGATAAAAAGAGATGCATGTGGTCAATTATTTATTATGCATACTGTGTGCCTAATTATAGTAATCACCAAGTAGAGCTAACAAACAATCTAGTATGCAATGCAAATGCAATCTGTCAGTATGTCAAGATAGCATGTTTCCTCTTGATCCAGTCTCTATCTGGGGTGCCCCACCAACGTGAATTCTCCCCAGGATGTCCCACCAATGTGAATTCATCCCCCATATGTACGGTTGTGGAATAGGAATATTCTAGGTGTGCAGCATAGTTTTATGGGTTTTCAACCAAGGAGGCACAATCCCCCCACTTATTTTTGATCATTGGTAAATACCGAGGCATATACCAACATACGGATCCCTTAGGAAATCACGTCACTTGACAAACTACAGAGATCTATCTCTATCACATTTAATCTAAGCTGCACTAACGTTCTAGTCCTTAGGAACAATGCCCTTGGGCAATGAGTGAGTCTATTGGGGTAGCTAATCCCTCAACTCATCCTTGCCAGTCTCCAACTAGATGTGGAATTCACATCACATCACTCTTATTTACATCACGAGACTAAACCATGTGGTCTCGAAAAATAGGGTATTTCTCCTTGACCAATCTGTGGTCTTAAGTCAATGTTGTGCAACTGGATAGATGCAAGCTAGCTAAGCAATCAATTCGTAGTGTACAAGGTGTAATCACAATAAATAGGTGTGTAAATCACCAATCTCATATGTAATACAAGTCATAATTCAAGTAACACGAAATAGGTCCATTGAGAAGAAATCATATAAGATTAACTAAGCATTAACATTGGATGCACCAGATGTATCATCACTATAAGTATACTAATAATCCCAAGCCTAACATTCATATTTCATCAACACATGGAAACGGGTCCATGAAGGAGAAAGTATAAGAGCAATCCTAACTGAATCAATTCTACCTTATTTACAAGGTTGATTATAACTAAGGAATTTCTCCCACACATCCTCATGTATAGACATTCACATTACACAAGACTGAGTCTCAAGCAAAGAAATGCATATCAACAAGGTTTTGCAGTATATATGTCGTAAGTTCGAATTTCAACTGATGTAAACGTGTATAACATATAAGACTTCAGCTTTGAAGGTTAAACAATTAGGCTCGGCACTGTCCTCGGCGACCATCTCTGTCATAACCCGAACCAAAAATTTACGATTACGTAGGTTTTCCAGTCCAAGTGTAACCTTCACCCCCCGTATTTCTACAGGAGTGGCTACCCAAATTGAATCATAAGCAGAAGTCCTGAGCAATTCTAGTAAGATATAAGTAACTACAAATGCCTAGAATAAAAAATCTATACATTCTAGGGATCAATGTCGAATTCTAGACTAATTTATTCACATACGTCTATCAGAGTGCGCTACCCAATCCATGTCAGCTCTCTCGGTTTGCTACTTACTTCTGGGATCTGAAAGAAAATAAAATAAACAACATGAGTAAACCTAAAATAATATGGATTCACTCATGCTCTCCTATTCTGGGCCGTGTGTGATAGTGAGCAATAGTAGTATACAGATATGTGCAAGTGGTGTACAGTTGTGACAA
>JAUPMG010172414.1:0-10565 GCA_031762675.1 Pachysandra terminalis
TCTGAACAGATTTAAGTTATGTTGGGTTAGGCACCATAGTCTAAAAGAAGAATTAAATAATTGGGGCTGGAGGAGGAGAAGAGGGACGCAAGGAGGAGTTCCATCATGTGGAATCTCTGCCCAGCAGCGATTGCTTGGACGATATGGAGTGAAAGGAATTGCAGAATTTTTGAAGGAACAAAATCTTGCACTCACAGGCCTTGTCTTTACTATTTTTCTGGGTGTCCAATTTCTACGAATTTGAAGGCATTCGATGCATGGATTTTGATTGCTCATGAATCTATTTTGGGACTAATCTAGTATGTTGGTGAATAGAAGGGAGAAGTTTGTATGTGACTTCAGTTTCTTATATACTTTTTGTTTGGTGTTTGTATAGGGTACATAGTTACTGTACATTTTGACCTTTTGGTCCTTTTATACAATATTACTTTACCGATCAAAAAAAAATGAGCAGTGGCAAACCTGTAAATACGCTTCTCTATTACAAATTATTTTGAAGTGTTATTATCACATTTAAAAGGATAATATAATTGTGCAAAGATTATGTGTGGCTATGAAATTTTATGAAAATAATTATAACTAAAGGAAAAAAAATTAGAAAATTTGGTCGGAACTCACTTTAGTACATGTTAACCAAACATCTATATTACGTCAAAATTCATTTTGTTACATGCTAACCAAACGCGTCCAAGAAGCCTTCAAAATTAGTTCCTAGAATGAGTTTTGAGAACTGATTCCTGAAATAAGTTCCTGATCCAAAATGACAGCCAAACGAGGCCCAAGTCAATGCAAAACTAGAATTATGAAGGAATACCTTGCAAGCAAAAGGTTTTGAAATAAGATAAGTTAAAAATGAGTATATGGAATGTTACTTAAGCCATTATCAATAAGAATTGAGAATCAATAGATTCCTGAAAGCAACCAATTCCATTATCTTGAATCAATTATCCATAAAGAGGGACATTGAGATCTTACACACAGAATTATAGCTGGATGGCTTAAGTGGAGATGCGTTTCTAGAGTGTTATGTGAAAGACATGTTCCACTCAAGCAAAAAGGAAAACCTTTACGGATAGCTATTAGACCTGCCATGATGTATGGATCAGAATGTTAGACTACAAAGAAGCAACATATGCAGAGGAAGAGCATTGCTAAGATGAGGATGTTGAGATGGATTTATTGGAAGGCTAAGAAAGATAAAGTAAAGAATTACCATAACCGAGAGTGTCAAAGTAGGTTAAGATGGCATGGGTGTGTAAAGCAAAAGCATAGAGAAGTAGTTGTGAGAAGGATGAGGAGATACATATTGAAGGGTCTAGGAGGACTGGGGGAAGACCAAAAGAACCTGGATGGAATCAATACATAAGGATTTGGACACACATAATCCAACCGAATACATGGTTTTTGACAGATTAGATTGGAGGACTCGTTGCCAATTCCAACTAGTTGGAATAAGGCATTTTGAGTTATTGTGTTTATTAAAGTAAAATTCTTTTCTTTCTTTGATTTGACCATTGCTTTAGAACTTCTAAAAAACAATGTGTATCATTTTATTTCAATTCTAGGATAGAAAGAGGTGGTTCCCACTATATTTACTATTTTTCATTTCCAATAAAATTACCGAGTATCCGAGAGATGTTAGGAAACATGACGAGTCCACATAAATTTAAATACCTAAAATAACCTTCACCAAAAAAAATTGATCCTAATTTAAACGGTTTTTAGTAAAGGAAATTATAAATAAAATCAAGATTTTTTGAGCTAAAGATATCTACTATATGACCATAAAACCTCCAACTAATATCATATTATCTTAGAAAATGAGATTACCATATTTTAAAAGGGTAAAGATGTAAAAGCAAATATTTAAGCAATTAAAACATAAAGAGCTTAAGAATGGCTTAGACTTTTATAAGTAGTATGATATATATATATATGTATTTGTGTGTGTCTAACAAACTTCCATTATATTGAATGTAAATGAGGGATATAATATGAATTAGGGGCTGGCTTAAGCATGACTTAAAACAAAAAACTACAATAAAATTATACAAACAACAATCACTAAAAATAGTAACCTACAAAGACAATAAAAAGAAAAGATTAAATCTCAGCATGCAAATTTACACATGGGAGAGATCCAATCAACTAGGTATGTATCCACTCAGAAACAAATCTCAGGCTGCAAGGATACCTTGAAATCGAATTTCCTCATAGTACATTAGTACATTCCTTCAACTAACCCAACAAACAGCGAAAGGGACAATACACCATAAAATGATCATCTACCACCACTTGATAGTGTCCGAAGACTCAAAGATCTCATTAAGCATAAAAGAAGGGTCATATGAACTCTAAAAAGGATGAGAAACACCCCCCTAGACAGCACAAATGACAGTACAATGAATAAAGAGATGTTTTGCGGACTCCAAACCGGCTTTCCACGTCATGTATCTACTAGACTAATAACCCTGTACTTTGTAGATGATCAACTGTTAACACCTTATTTCTCACAAGACACCAACAAAATGCTCCCACTTTACAAGAGCTTTCCAATCTCAAATATCAAGTAAATGCTAGAAAAATCACCAACAAGATTATAGAATGACTTTACTGAAAGAATACCATGCTTCTTCAACTTTCCACATTCTCCTATCAGGAATATTTTCTGAAATCACCTCCTCCAACTTAACAAGAAGAGACAAACATTTTGCAATCTCTTTTTACAATAATGGCCATCTGAATTGAGGAATCCAAGTGAATTGGTTCCCTCTCCTCTCAAAGAAATTGTGGACTAATAAACTCTTGTAAGCTGTAAAGATGAGCGAGAGAATCACACAACCTTCCCACACTGCTGCAACTGCCTTCCAAACATCATATACCTTGGAAAATATATTGACAGAGGATCATCTCATTTCAAGGAACTGGAATACTGGATGTAAGGTGGAAGCAGAGAAGAAGATCATATCTTGTTATACTAATGGTCTGCTACAAAAATTTAGCATTACTTTCTATAAGGTGGAAGCAGAGAAAGAAGATCATATCTTGTTATACTAATGGTTTGCTACGAAAATTTAGCATTACTTTCTAGATAGACTTTGCTGTCCCTAGATTGTGCCTAAAAGCCTCCCTTGCTCCCTTAGCTGTTGGATATCCAAGGTGAGCTGAAGAACGTTCAAGCTGCTATGGAACTTGTTCCTTTGTGATTTGATAGGCTATTTGGAAGGAGAGGAACCAACACATCTTCGAAAATAATGATGTACAGTAGGCAAGTTGTGAGATTTCATGTATTTCTAGTTCGCTAACCTTTTACCTCTTTACAATTCCAGGGTGTAAACTTTGAGGATTTCGTAGGTAATTGGGTCTCTTTTTAACTTTTTGAGCATTTTACAGACATGGCTAGTCTTTTATCATTCCCTATCTAGTCTTTTGTATATGATTAGTGAACACTGGGAAGGCTCGTCCCTTGTTTCTTTATCTATCAACGAAAAACAAAATAAATTTTGCAAATCCATGAGTAAACTCCTTAGTATTGTCAATACAAAGTGTATTTTGATTCTTTCCAAAAGCTATGATAAATTACTGAACTAGGTAAGTTGGAAAAGGTTCAAAATCAAATCATGCAGTACTTATCAAGCAGGTAAGTACCTCTGTAGTAATCGTTAAAGGGGGGGAAGCAGGATGGAACTCTAATAGTGTCTCAATAATGTGATTGAATCCTATTATTTTATGATTCCCAATCACAAGAAGACCAAAGAATGATCTTCCTGAATATACTACTCTCTTCTTGCTATGGTACCAACTAAAGGAAAAGCGATTGTGATATCATTTTAGAGGGGGGGCAACTATTACCACAAAATAAATAATTCCTAATAGCACCAAGCTCTGACAGTTGCAACAAGAGAGATAAGAAATTGGATTAAGTAATCTTAACAAGACCAAGGATTCGTAATAAAGAAATAAAAAAAGTACAAGACAAGAAACAGAAACTATCAAAGATACTCACGCTTCTTCTAAATCAATAACTTTAATAGCAACAACTTTGTTCAGCTCCTTGTCAAACCTGCAAATCAAGAACAGCATCGATGAACCATGAATCTGAGTAAAGTTATCATGCACATTATTGAGACATCAACTAAACCAATAATAATTAGCTACTTTTTACAAAGCAGGTCACAGATTAACCCCGTAATTGGTAAAATTTACTGTCAATTATTCTTTGGCAATTTTATGCATGTATATAGGAGCAGCATGTTTTGCCTTTTTTTTTACCAGAGGACAAGAAAAAATAATCAAATGAACCCAGCAAACCAAATAAAAAATGTCCCTTAGGTTGTACAATCAAATCTGTAGACATGGCATGTTGGATCTTGACAAGTAATCATATCTTAGACATGGTGCACTTTTCTGCAATCTCTCCTAGTTCTCAAGTCTCAATATATTCCAAATGCAGAGGTAGTTTGTAAAATGGGATGCCTCTTCTACTTCGAGGGGGAAGAGACAATCCCCCGCATCTTCTTATTCTCTGTAGCTTTTTGCCCTGATTTTAGAGGTTATTTTTTTTGCCATAAGCTGATATTTATGGAACAAAGAGAGCTTTGACAGCTAAAGACGAGGTGCTCTCTGTAAGTAAGGTGGTTGATGGGAGTAATTCTTTGAATTTCTTGGAAAAGAAATTATTTGTCCTTTGGTGGTCACATTACTTTGATTCAGGCGTCCCTAGGTAACATCCCCTCGTATTATATGTCTTTATTCAAGATGTTTGTTTCTATTAGTAACATGATTGAGAAGTTGCCGAGGGATTTTTTGTGGGAAGGGGGAGAAGAAAAAAGACCATTCAGTGGATTGGGGGATTGTTTGTAAAAGTAGAGACGAGGGAGGTCTCAATCTAAGTAACATTCAAATCATGAATCGAGCTCTCCTAAGAAAGTGGCTCTGGAGATTCAGTGTGGAAATATAGGCCTTCTGGAGGTCCATTATTGCTAGCAAGTATGTGTCCATGAGAACCATGAGGCTAGAATTAAATCGGCAATTCCTTGGTGTGCTATCTCTGATTTGTTTCATAACTTCTGTAAGTTTATGAGGTTTTCCGTTGGGTCAGGTAATTCTGTGCGTTTTGGTCTGACTTATGGTGGGGGGAATCCTCTTTAGCCTCTCGATTCCCCAGGACTTTTTCTATTTGTTCCCAAAAGGACTCTTTTGTTTCTGAAATGATTAGATGGACCAGCACTGGGCTTTCTTGGAACCTTCCTTTTAGTAAGGACCCTAAAGGGATTGTCTTAGATGAATTGGCTATCTTGTTTGAGTCCCTTAAAAATGTCATTCTTTTTGATAATTTTCAAGATTCTAGGGTCTGGTGTCTTGAACCTAGTGGGGATTTTTCGACTAAATCGTATCGGCAATCTTTGTTGCCGATAGACATTTTGTCTCCTCCCCCCCCCCTTCTGCTTTGTGGAGGTAAAGCTCCCTCCAAAGTCAAAGCTTTTGTTTGGACTGCCCTTCATTATCATATTGACACTGCTGACATTCTACAAAAGAGGAGGCCTTTCATGGCTTTTGTCTCCTCATGTATGCCCTGTGTATGGCCCCCATGGGGAATCTGTGGACCATTTGTTCTTGGGTTGCTCTATTGCTGATCAGGTGTGGAGATTCTTTGTTTCCTCTATTGGAGTTGCTTGGGCTGGGCCTTGTACGGTGAGCGACATGTTGAATCAGTGGCATTTCCAGGTTCTTAGGAACCGGGGGAAGATCATGTACAATGTTGTCTTTTTTGCAGTTCTTTGGGATATTTGGGGTGAGAGGAACAGGAGAATATTTGAAGGAAAGTGCAAGAGGGTGGAGGCTATTATTGACTCCATTATGGTTCTGGCTGTGTCTTGGTTGTGCATAATTCCACAATTCAATGATATGTCTTGGACTGATTTGATGAGGAATTGGGATACAGTGGCTTTTTTGTAGCTTTTAGTGGTGGAATCTGGATCCTTTTGTGTTCTCTATCTTGAGGAACTTTCTGATCCACTGCCTTGTACTAGTCTCTTTTTGTTTTTCTTGTTGTATCTTGTATCTCTTTTTGTAACCTATTTCTGATTTTAATGAATTTCTTCTGTTATTGATAAAAAAAAATAATAATAATTAGATTGGCCCATGCTCAACTCCTACATGCATCTGAATAGTAGAAGATGATTTTAACAGAATAATTTGCCTGAATTCCATGATCCAGTACAAAAAAAAAATATATTGATTTTTTTATCAATAAAAGTAAGAGTTGTACCAAATATAAGTTATATAACATATAAGTATACAGTACTGAATGCAGGTTTAGTTTCAATAAAATCTGGAGAATAATTGATTCCATTAACTCAACAAAGTAACAGAAACTCCATAGACACAGATTAAAGGAATTGGAGTATAAATCATGTTTAGTACCTTTTCCAAAAAAAAATAAAAAAATCCTGCTTAGTACTGATGCAATGAAGACCACTAGCTTTATAGAGTTCATTTGAGAATATTTTGTTAACAGGAACTAAAACAATTAACAGCAATTGATCAAAAATAAAAAATAAAATTGGCAAATTATATTAATTACTACTTACCCTTTGTAAACATCGCCAAAGGATCCCTTTCCAATCAGCTCCAGTGAACTATATCTGGATCCAATAGCATCTACTATTTCCGCAGCATCAGCCATGTTGACATACAAATCCCTCCCCTCCTTATCACCTTAGTATACCAATTAAAAGACTCCAAACTCCAATCCAAAATGGCATTAAGCAAGAAAAACAAAGGTCAAATCTTTCCACACTGCTTACATTCGTTTATACCCTCTTCGTCGTCGCAAGAAGACATTGCCATGAGTGCAGCAGTTCAATAAGAAAACTAACTGGACCTCATCTCCCAGAAACACGTCTCTGAAACAATATTTGAAGCACTCAAATAAATCAATCCATACAGATGGAGATAATGAACAAAGTAAACAATTTTTCGACAGATTGAGATTGAAAACCAAAAAAATGCATAATGTATGTCTCACTTGAAGTCAAAGTAAACCCTTGATTCTAAATCAATCACACATTTTTTAGGTAAGGTACAGAAGATTCTGAAACAACACTCTACCAAATCAAAAAAAATAATAATAAGACCATCGCTTGTTGCATCAACGATGATATGATGAAGAAAACCAAACAAAGCAATCATGTAATCTAATTTAGGGTTATGAAAAGGATAGCTATTAACAGAAAGCTTCGGATCGTCGTTACAGCAAATTTAATTTAACAATGGAAAAAATGAAGATTAAAACATGCCTGAAACTGGGATTTCGAGGATCTTTGGAAGACCTTGATATTTTCTTGTGGTGGGTCCGTTGCGGCGCAGAGAATCGATCCAAAAGCAGTTAAGTAGCAGACACAGCAGCTATGGATCTCTCCCTTCCTCGCTGCCCTTCGGCGTCGTCTCTCAAATGCTTCTTTGGCTCTTCAAGGGACGGAGAAAAATAGAATGCCGTTTTTAACGGTGTATGTATCTATATTTATTTAATGTATTGAGTTATTTCTTTGATTGTTTACAAATATGCCTCTAGATTTGTCATATTTACAAATAATTCACCAATCCTTTTCATTCTCCGCTTTTTTCCCTACTTTCTGGGAGTAATAAATTAATTACTGTTAAGGGGCGTGGGCAATTTTTATTACTCTCAAAACATAACAATACGTATTTAAAATAAAAAATAAAAAAAACTTCTTTTTTTTTTAACAAATTTGCTCTTATAATATAACTGCTGCAAACAATTTTACCATTATACCCACTGTTTTGAAATTCGGACCGGACCAACATGTCGAATCGGTTGAACCATAAAAAATATAATTTTGGTTCTTAAAATCCCCAATAAAACCATATGGTCTACACAGCTGGTATTTTTAAATAAAATCGCTTGAACCGACCGGTTAAACTCGTGTTTAAAAAAAAAAAAAATTATGAAACAAATCTTAATTTGATTATGATTTTGATTAGGAGACTATAGAAACAATCTTTTTGAATTAGGAAATAAATCTTCTTTAAATAGAAATTGTAATTTTACAACTTTATTATTGTTCTAAGGATTTTATTTTTTTTATTGACTACAATATCAGTATCTTACCATGTTGAGGTAACATGCAGGCTTTAGCTATTATATTAATAAAATGCTAAATACCACACCACTTTTGAAACTTGTTGCTGAGGTATAGAGGCACACATGCAGGCTTTAGCTATTATATTAATAAAATGCTCAATACCACACCACTTTTGAAATTTGTGAGGTCCATATAAAGTTGTTAAGACAATATATTTAAGCTTCTTATAGATATGTAAAATTAAGGACAATTGTCATTAATTTCATTGGATAGTGATTGGTGACATGTATGTACTTAGTAAGCTGATACACTATTTTTTTATATGATTGACATTTTGTACTTTATAGTATACAACACACATGACTTACAATTTTATTTTTTTTAAATGAAGTTCTCCAATATCAAATATACTTTACTACTTTTCTATTACTATTTGAAAGGGTTTTTTGTAGTCATATCCCTATGTTATTGTATATTTATATTTATATCCCTATATTTTTTACTTTTGTTTTTATCCCCTTCTATTATAATAATTGTTACATTTGTATCCTCGAGTTACAATCTGCACACTTCTATTATTTATTTATATTGATTAACCATAACATGCATCCTTAAATAAAATATCTATTATTTTGCACTCACCCCTTATATAATCATATTTTTACATCTATACTCTTCCATTTATTACAACTATGCAGTTGTACACTTAATGGTAAAAACAGCACCATGCGCTCATTCTTTTTTTGTTCATAAAACCATCGAGGTAACTTTGAAACGAGAAAATAGACAGGAAATACAAGATGTTGTTTATAGTCTTACCACAAATATAATAAAACATTTTATAGGCTATAATCCAACATCACAAGATAGATTTCGAGAACAATTAATGAATTTACGATGTCCAACTTTATCATCTCTTAGATGGTATAAATATATGTTCTTTACTAAATTATTTCAAAGAGAAGATCCAAATCATGAACTTTGGAAAGAAAAATTTATATTTGGCTTACCTCCCCTATTTGCCGATAAAGTAAGAACAAAATTACGAAGCCAACGCCCTAATAATATAATTGAATATTCTAATTATACTTACGGTGACCTCATAGTCCAAGTAAATCTTGTAAGAAATCAATTATGTAATGATTTAAAACTCAAAGGACAAATGAAAAAAAAAAAAAAATTACTTGGGAAAAAAGAATTAGGAGAGTTTTGCGAAATGTACGGGTATACCCCCATCAAAACTCCCTATCCTCAAAAATCAAAACCTAAATTTAATAGAAATAAAAAAACTATAAAAATTATAGTAAACCAAATAATAAAATTTTTAATAAAAATAAAAAGATCCATCTAAATTTACCAAAAAACATAAACCTTCCTCTTCTAGTAAAAAATTACCTATTTGTTATAAATGTGGTAAAGTAGATCATTATAAAAATAAGTGCAAAACTAAACAAAAAATCAATGAATTACAGATAGATGAAAAGTTAAAAGAACAATTAACTTCAATTTTACTAAATACTGACTCAGATGATGACAGTGGTGAGTTATATGAAATGGATGATGAAGACTTAATAAAATCTGACTCCTCTGATAATGAAATAGAAAATGATTGTTCAAACTCTCAAATTTTTACTTGTATCAATTATCTATCTCAAGAACAATTTATTCCGGTTTTATCCATTGAAGAAAAATTCATATTAGATACTATTGATCAAATAACTAACAATAGTAAAAAACATGAATATATTATGAAGTACATGCAATTACACAAAACTGATCAACCACAACCAAAACCAAAACCAATTATCATGATGAACTATATACAATTAAAGAAATCCATAATAGGTTAAAACCACAACAGATCAGAGAAACTACAATAGTTGATTTACAAAATGAAATATCAAATGTCAAACTCGAATTACACAAACTCAAAATTCGATTACAACCATTAGAATTACCTCAATATACAAATAATCTACCTTTAGAAGAATACAATGACGTTAATAATCACCAATTCGTTCCACTTCCTAAAGATCCACCAGAAACCAGCACACAAAATCAAATCATCCAAGTAAATGAAGATAATAAAGACGAAGAAAACTTCTTAACAACTATTGACAAATTTCTTGTACAAAAATGGTATACTCATGTAACAATAGTCATAAATCAAGATTTTTTATTTGAAACAATAGCACTAATAGACTATGGTGCAAACTTAAATTGTATAAAATAAGGATTAGTTCCTACAAAATATTTTGAAAAGACAACACCAAAAAAATAAATTAGACACTGCTTAAGGGAAAAAAAATAAATATTTCCTTCAAATTATCAAAATCAAATATCTGTAACCAAGGAATTTGTATCTCATCCCCTTTTATTTTAGTCAAAAAAATTTTCCCAAGGACTAATATTAGGCAGCCCCTTTTTAACAATGATTCAACCATTCACAGTTAACAA
>JAUPMG010172435.1:0-10565 GCA_031762675.1 Pachysandra terminalis
TTTCAGCTCGATTCGATTCGGATTTAGGGTTTCTCAAAGAAATTGGGTTCGGTTTTCGGGTTAGCATGTTCGAGTTTCAATTCAGTTCGATTCGGTTTCAGGTTAATATATATAACCCTCGGTTTGGTTCTGGGTTGAGGTCAACCCAAACCAAACCGAACCGAGTTGCACCCCTACCACACCTATGTGGGTGGAGGACACCACGTGGTTAAGACAAAAAAAAATAATAATAAAAAAAAATTATTATTATTAAATGCAAACCTATGAAGTTAAGAGTCTCTATTACCTTTCTGCTGAGTTTAATAACAAAAGAAGCGCAGTTTCCACCGCGTGAATTCAAGGATTGTTCTACAAAAATTAATATAAATGTAATAACAAGACTTATATAGGTTAAATTATTATCTATAAAATTAATCTAGAGGGTAAATAGACGGTTTGGATTAAAATGATTTTGTCATAACAATTAACTAAAGCTGTGTGAGACCAACCAGAATACGGCCTCGTTTGACATAACTTCTTACGACTAGAAAGGCTTTGTGAAAATGGGCTTTGAATTAAAATTATTGGTTAAAAATTATGTTTGGTGGGAAAAAAAATATGTAAAGGATGCTTTTCTACATAATTTTAGGCTATTGCTTTTTTAAAGAACGTATAATAAAAATGAAAGGATAATTTTATCATTTTAAAAGTTTTACTTAAATTTAAAACACAACTAATTGTTTCTTAGTTTTAAAAGGAAACTTCACTCTTGCTTCATCAAAATAAACTTCTTGAAGAAGCTCATTCACCAAAAGCTTTCAAAAATGTCAACAAACACCCAAGCATTAAATGCATCGGATAAAAAACCCTTTTAAGTCTAAAAAGGGCTTCTTAGTCCTTAAGAAGCTGCGCCAAACAAGGCCTGATCTTATGCTTTTAACTATAATACTATTTGTTCTTTTATTTATTAAAATATATTATTTTAAAATATTAAAAAGAATAACCGTACATTATCCCTTACCGTTTTAACCGTTGATATTGTAATTTTAAACTATAAAAGGAAGGATAATGATGGTCAAATCAGATTTAAAATAATACACCGGTTCATGACTTCGGACGAATCTAAATGCATTGTCACTTGAATATTTTAATTGCCACTTGTTTAGGTCATATTTGACAAATAGTTATCAATAAATTAGATTTTGTTATATCACACATCATCAAGACGACACATGACATGCTCACATGAAAACTTTAATGTGATCATGATAACTACCTACCATTACACATCTCAATGTAGAGACATAGAGGTGGTAGTTATCATGACCACTCGGACATGGTACATTATGAAGATGATATTTAACAATGTCTTTTGTAAGTTTCTAAAATAGTTTGTACAATTACTTACATGTGGCAAGAGGAGAAAATTTCAATTCAAAGAAGAAATGCACGAACTCAGAAGCAAGGAAACGTGATTGAGGATAGTGGGCTAAGTGTCAACAAATCAAGAGAAATAAACCACCCACTATATCCAAATCGTCATATGGTTGACATAATGGGTTATAAAAGAGAGACTGGCCGAAACGAGAAAAATGTCCACAATATCAACAACAAATCAATTACAGAGCTCCATAACTTCTCAAATTTAGATTATCAGTAATCTAGTTTAGTCTAAGATTTCCAGCGATCGCCAGTTAACTGTTAGCTCCTGCAAAGATCCTATTTCTCGCTTTGGACTGAGTTTCTCGCAGAAGAGCCCTCCAGTCGACTAAGAAGGAATCCTAGTCGGAGATTTACGGAGACCCTCCTGTTAGTCCCTTACATGCTGACTCGTGCAACTTAAAGTAATCTTAGTCACGGTCCGTGATTAAAGCCTAAGGAGCGGTCAGAGGTTTTTTGTATTTTCTTTGTTACTGCTACTTCGTCTTGCCAAATTATGAAGTTTTATCTTTCTAAGTTGTGTATTGACCTCCTATTCTGCTTATTTTAATATAAAGATTGTCATTGATAGCGTAAAATCTGATTCTCTGGATCAGCCTTTAATCCTTCGAGATGGTGCATCTTGCAATCGTCTGACTTACAATCGGTCATGCATCGACCGATTTATCTTAACAATCAACTTACACAGTTTGACTCACTTAACTTGTTTTACAGGTGAACTTGCAAAAGTTCTGGCACGCCCGCGCACGTTTCGGCCCTATGACGGAGAGCGAAGAAACCACGAACCGACCGGAAACCGAATCGAGATTGGATTTCTAGACCAACAAAAACAAATCAATATTTTAATTTGCCACCTGTCACGTCAATCAGAAGAGATGTGCAATTGGGAAAAAATAGGTCTACCAGCGTCCGATCGGGAACATTTCTTCTGCTCCGAGAACGTCCGGCCATCTTCTGTTCCACCGCAGGATGAGCGACGCGTGTCCGCTCCAGCCCGTGTGCACAGCACGACCGTTAACGGGATGAGCTCCGTTAACGCCCTTTCGATTAAAAACAAAAAAATAAAATTAATCGTTAGACCGGTAATGGCTTCTCAACAAAAACTTGCGATTCCAGTGAAGAAACAGAATTTGATGCAGAGAAAAACAATCCCCAACCTATGGATGAAAACCTATTCAAAGATCATGAAGTCGTTGCTTCTGATGCGATCCCGAAGCTGTTCGACACCGTTTCAGCCTTAAAATTAGCTTATATTCAGCTCCAGGAAGCTCATATCCCTTACAATCCTGAAAAAATCCAAGCTGTAGATGAGCATGTCGTCTCACAACTCAAATCCCTCTGTGAAATCAAGCGCTTCTTCAAGCACAAGCAAATCACAAAACCCAAGTCCGATTGTTCTTTGTTCACAGAGATTCAAGATTTTGAGATTCTGTTAGAGAAATTGAAACTCTGGAGTTAATGGAAGACGGAGACATTCTGTTTTCTCACTTGCCGACTTGCCGTCCCACGTGATGCGCACGCGGAGACGAGTTGAACACGATTTGCTGCTTTCTCTAATGTATTTGGGTTTTTTTTGTTAAGTTATTGGTTAAATAATCTTTGAATTTTCATTTTCTGGGTTTTAGAAGATCCAGTTACAGTTAGTTTGTGATTCTGGGTTGAACTCAAAATGGGTTTTTAAGGTTTTGTTAGTTTTATAGTAATGGAGAAGAAGAAGATTGAAGCTAGCGTCAATGAAGTCAACTGAATCAGAAGTAGGTCAGAATCAAGTAGTTACAGAGATATGGAGTTGCATACATTTTTTGGGAGCTTGAGGAATAACAATGGAGGTCGAAGTAGAAGACAAAGAAGAAACACTTTAAAGAGGAAAGTTTTCCGTGCAGAGACAATTATTTATTTATTTTATTCGAAAGAGCGTTAATGGAACTCATTTCGTTAACGCTCGTACTGTGCACGCAGGTTAGAGCGGACACGCGTCGCTCATCTTGCGGTGGAACAGAAAATTGCCGGAAGTTCTCGGAGTAGAAGAAATGGACCCCGATCCGATCTAAGGAAGTCTTTGAGAACTCGTAAGCCGGAGCCTACTGAATCATTACCATCCCATCATTGCACGGTATTAGCTTTATTTACAGATTCCCAATCCTAGTCAGAAACCGGTAAGACGAAAATGACATATTAAATCAACTTTTTTTTTTTTTTTTTTTTAATGATTACATGATTTACAGTTAATTGATCCAATAATAACTAATTAATAAAGGGGTCTTTTTTTTTTTTTTTCTAATTTATTTACATTTAAGACCATGATTTAACTAAAAACGAATTAAAGATTATCTACTTGATTTCAAGGACTCCACTTGTGATTTTCCTTGAGGACCCCTCGTCCTAATGTAAAGTCGGTATTCGTCGAATGTCATCGGCGAGTATAAGGCAGGGCGGTCCGGCGTCACCAGCCCCTTCGCCGGTTTTATCGGTAAATCGCTCTTCGGATTATAAAAGAAGGCCAGAGAGAGGCGTTCCGCAATCGAATTGACGATAACCCTATGCTCGACGCTCCGATATATTGCATTGCTTAACACCTAATCAATAATGAAACAATTTTTAATCCAAATTACAAAAGAGTAAACACTTATATTTAGTTTAAACAGTAAATATGGATTAGTCAACCCATATTGTTCTGATAGATTTGCAGCATTATTACTGGACCACACATTCTGGAATCCATGTGGACCAATCAAAACTAGCATTTGGGTCAAACTCTTGTGTAGGTCAACAGGTTTTTGATTCATCAAGACGTCTGGTTCTGTCAGAATCGTGGCTTGTAGAGTACATTGTTATTTCATAAATGCGAGCTGTGAAGTACAAAGCCCAAAGACTTGCAAATATAGTAACATACTGATGGGTCGCTGTATCGATGGCTACTGCTCCTGTTGATCTTTTGGGGCGTGCAACTGTATGTGCAGAATTTGGGTTATGGCCCACCAATAGTGTGGACTAATGAAGGGAAATGTTTGTCAACTAGCTTGCAATGTAACTATATAGTAATAAGTAACCCAAAAAAAAAACAAAAACACTATAAGTAAGATAAAGCTTCTTACATTAGTATTTAAACTCAGTATCGGATCAGGGATCGTCTTAGTTCGATATCGAATTGGATTGTAGATCCAAATATGGTCCAAATATATATTTTTTTTTTTAAATCATAACATTTTTTGGGGTTTTGGTCGATCTATATTGGATCGTCCAATTTGACTCGTCCAAAATCGAGTTAGAACATTTGGATCGGATGATTTGACTCAATTTTGGACCGAGTCAGTGAACTTAAACATTTTTTGAGATCTACTTGAGATCATGACTCGTCCCGAGCCAATCCTGAGTTGTATTGACCAATCCGTCTCGAAATCGACCGACTTCTTACCCTGATAAATCATGGGGAGGAATCCAGATGTCACATAGAGACCTTATCTTCTAGTTTAAATCATGCTTATCCAAATTCCAATACCACATCAAAGACTATATTATCAAATAGGAAATAGATCCTAAATTGCTGATAAAACATGTCAACCGGCATTTAGTTTAATTTAAAAAACAATTAAAGGGAAGAAAATAAAAGGCCAATTAGGAAACATCTCAAAACATCAAAACATCAAAAATGACAAAATGGCCACAGAAGAAATTAACATGAACAGTCTTGTCTTAGTGTCTTAAGTTAAAGTATTTCCTTAGTATATAAGGTGGTTGTTTGATACCAAACAAGGAACAAGGACTTTGAAGAAAACTATTCTTCATGCAAACCTGCTTCATACAGTTTTGTTAGAACTGTAGCTGATTAGAATAAACATAATAATATTAACATCTATTGACCAAAATTAAGCTGAATTATTGGTTACAGACCTGAATTTGATCACCTATGTTAACGATGAAGGCATGCGGAGCGGGTTTAACGGTAACCCAAATATCGTCTCTGCGGACTTGAAGGCCGGGGACACTATCGTCGGGAAGAAGAAGGGTCATACCGCCGGGGTCCGAGTGGGAAGAGAGTCCTAGTGTGAGGTCTGGTTGTGGACACTTTGGATAGAAATTGACCCTCAAACAGGCACCTATATCTGTCCCTCCAAAAGCATTCTGAAGGTATCCGTCTCCTAAGCCAAGGTTTAGTGATAGAATCTTCATCAAGTTCCCACTTAATTTCACTAATTGATGGCCATACTCATCAATAACTTCCCTACATTAATGAATTATAAATAACAGAAATCAAATTGTTATTAATTATTTGTCTAATTCAACAACAACAACAACAAATGAGGTAATAACTTCCCTACATTCATGAATTATAAGTAATAGAAACCAAATTGTTATTAATTATTTGTCTAATTCAACAACAACAAATGGTTATTGATTAAGTTCCCAATTGAGAGAATTACCTGCAAGAAGTAGGGAGGGAAGGCCACTTGTTATGGTCCTTGAGGGAGGGAGGGAGGTAGTGAAGGTAGAAGTAATCACTCCAATCAAGAATGGCACCCTTCTCGACACCCAATCGGCTACCGTACCCCTCGTAAGTCCTCGGCGAGTTGGCGTAAGCTTGCTTGAGCTCGATCGGTAGATGGAAGAATTGGCGCCAAACCTCCCTCACCTGATCCATAAGCTCAGGCCTCACCCCATGGTTAACAACCTGAAAGAATCCCCACTCTCGACACGCATCGGAGATTTGATTTAACGTAGTCTTATCGTCATCCCCGACTAGGCCTTCCATGTCAATCAATGGGATGTTAGCTTCATGAGCTACTGAGTTCGTCGTCGACGGCCTATCGGTGAGTGGCTTGATGTATCGATCAGGAATTGCCGGTAGGTCGGACAAGGACTCGACTCGGACGATCGGCTCCGGCCAATCTTGGTGTAGGCGGCTCATGGTAAGTGTTAATTAAGTGAACTTGGGGGGGATGGCAGAAGCTCCAGTAGACGAAACAAACTAGGCCTTAGTTATAAATATATATATGTCAAAGGGTGTGGGGACTAGAGAGAGTGGTGGTTATGGCTAGTGGGTGAGCCCAATTTGACTCGAGTGATATATTACTGCAGTGAGAGGGACGTGAAGGAGAACGTGTTATTTGTGAGGAAATAGGGAGAGAGAAAAAAGAAAAGAAAGAGGAAGCAAAGGAGTAGTCTTTCCTTTGTTTGTATGTTTATGGTCTTTTGTGAGGCTGACAGGCCGACATGAAAATGCATACATAGACCTTGAGAGAGAGAGAGAGAGATTGCTAATGTATAAATGATAACTCCACTTCACCGCCGTGTTCAACTTGATTTACTTACTCTCTCTTCTAGGTCTGTGAATGGATTGAATTTGAACATCCCTTCTGTGTTTTCTGATATTTCACTAATATCCCTTGAGGTTTGTATTACATTGTAGAGACCACCTCTACGTTAACTTTCCATTATCTCAACTAATAAAAACTAACAAAATTATTCATTTTTTTTTTAATTTATGAACTATATTACCCTTGAAATAAAATCAGGTACTTAAATATTAAAAAAACAAAAACCCAATGCTTGTTTGATAGGATTTTAATCATATTTATATTACTTTATTAGTCTACTAAGAGGTAAAAATAATACAATAATTTTGTTTTATAAAATATATAATTGTTAAGGTATAATTAAAAAGATAAATTAACGTGCTCTATTAACACCGTTAACCCGACATTATAAACAGAAGTATAAATGGAATATTAGAAAATATAAAGAGTTCAGTTATAAAAATGTGAAGAGGTGTAAATGGAGTTAACTTAAATGGAGAAAGATAATATCTGAGTAGTCTAAAGTGGAGTTTAAATCCTATGTTGCGCCAATACACGTTGGGATGTGTGCTTTACGTGTAGAGTGTAGGCAGAAGATTTTGTCATGTAACCACCGATGTGTGGCTCAGCTGGTAGCAAGTCCTCTAGTGGGCGTCTCCGGGGTTAAGTCTGGACTCTGGAGCTCGAATCCCACCAGAAGCACTCGTGGTCAAGGATTTATCTTTAATGCTCCCGCCCTGAACGTGGATTAACCCCACACACCTAAGTGGGTATAAGACACCACGTGGTTAAGACCCCCAAAAAAAAAAAAACAGAAGATTTCGTCAGGTCTAACGTAACGCTGAAATTGGCCGATCTACAAGGGTTTTCAGTCATGTTTGAGAAATGGTCCAAAAGAGAGAGAAAAAAAAAAACACGTGTAGCACGTGTCATTTGATGATGGCTGTCATTTGGTAGAGTTGCAGATGAGATTTGTAACTATACATAATCCATGAATGTTTTTATGTAGACCTACAATTATATGATTTTTGTAAAGATTTGCAAATTAGATTTATAACGTTACAAAAATAAAATAAAACCTACTTTTATGACCAACGAATTAATCACCGTGGTTCAATTGGTAGCAAGTTGGGCTCTAGTGGCGTCTCCGGCGGTAAGTCTGGAGTTCGAATCTCACTAGATACACTTGTGGCCAAGGGTCTACCTTTAATGCTCCCGCCCCGAACGTGGATTAGTCCCACACCTACGTGAGTGTGGGGACACCACGTGGTTAAGACCAAAAAAAAAATTGTGTAGGATTTTTATGACTTTATTGCTAAAAAAATAAGTAAATATAAGATTTTCATTAATAATCGTAACATCTTACATCATGTTGCAATATGATTAGTCAAATTTTATTTAAAATATTCAACTTAATTTAAAATAAAAATAAACTAATTACATTTTTTGCGCACACACCAGAGGAACGGATTTGCTGTGGGTAGACACAACCCCACAGCTAAAATTATCATGTTGCCCTTGCAGTCCCACCAGCAACCCCACAGCAAATCCGCTTCCGTACGATTGTCGGTACAGATGATCTAAGCCTAATAATGAATTCAATGTTGTTGTCATACACAAACGTGTTCGGATGGTGGATGGATTCTAGACTTGAATAACTTTTCCACGATAAGATGTCTTTTAGTTGAAGACATCTTCTTCAATCACAATTCACATCATGGTAACTTATTGTTTGAGTTAACCACCGATGTGTGGCTCAGTTGGTAGCAAGTTCGGTTTTAATAAGTCTCTGAAGGTAAGTCTGGAACAAGAATCTCACTAAAAGCACTCGTGGCCAAAGGTTTATTGTAATTGCTCTTGCCCTGAACATGGATTAGTCCCACACCCAAATGGGTGTGGGGATGCCATGTGGTTAAGACCAAAAAAACCACCTATTGTTTGAGTTTTCTTGTTATTAAACTAAAAAATCTTAAATTACAATCATTGTTAAACCCTAATCCACCTTACAATCCTAACTATCTAACATCTAATCCTTAAATTAAATATTAAACTAGAAAAAACATGACAAAATAGGTAGTAGGTGATGCAAGCAAGGAGATATGTGGACTTGGGAGAAGATACAAAAGGCAATGAGGTGTGAATTGATGAACAATAGTGAAAAGAAAATGGTGTGAACACATGTTTGAGAAAATGCTTGCGGGACCGCTTTGGAATGTGACGTTTGGTTTGATAAGGCCGTTTGAGCTTTATGTACTCTTTACGATTCTAGTCTATGATTAGCAATTAGAATAGTTCCAATCAGTGCAATGTATTGTTACAGATAAGCGATCGTTTGATTAATAACGACAGAATGAGAATGAGAAAATACCCTTCATCACAAAATGACTTCCAACCCAGTCTTTGGATTTTAAAAATAGGTTTTGAGTTTTTGCAGCGGAGAGCTTGTAAAGAAAGTGAGCTAATACATTATTTTAAGTTTTATTATTATACTTAAAAAGATTTTAGTGTGCAAAGATTATGTAAATCTATAGAATTATATAAAAATAATTATAATATGCTATTCCCAGATGAATTTAGGGAATTCATTCCTGAAATGAGTTCTTGATCTAAAATGACAATACCTATTAGCAACAAGATGTATTTAGAATTATGTGATATTCTATGTATTGACGCGTTAATGAGACAGCAACAAATGGGACAATTAAGTCGATTTTTTTTTTTTTTCACATATATGTCTGGATAAGATATTTGTTATATACCTCGACACCAATATTTAACATTCAACATAGAACATGTAAATGACTTTTATACATGATTGGTGAGGCCTACACGGCTACACCTACCAATGATATCGAGATGCATAATAAATATCCTGGCATAAAATTATTTTTCATTAAGCTCTGTTTGGATGCCAAGAGTATGCCAGAAAGTAATATGTTGGAAAGTGAAATTTAATTTTTCTAGAAAGCGTTTTGTTTGTATCAGGAAAATGTACGACTATAGCATAAAATTTTGATTTTAATGTTTGGTTAGTAGGAGGGAATGAGTTTTTCATCTGTCCATTTTACCCTTCATTGTATAAGTGCAGGAAAAAAAAAAGTTTTTGTGGTGAAGGATAAGATTGCGAACATGCTCTTCTCCTCATTTTTTCATTTTTCCTTCATACAAATTCCTTTCATTTTTTATCAAAAAACAAAAATAATCATTTTTCTGCAATCAAATGAGTTTGACTAAGACATTTTTTGTGGAATCCACACTTTATAGGCATCCACACACATATTATACAGAAAAGCCATCTTTCTTATCTATTTCTTTCTTCTAAGCAAGAGCTCTCTCATTCAAGACCCATTGGGTTATTATCCAACACTTTGTAGCATTGCTTAATTATAGTACTTTTTGGTTTTTAACTTAAAATGAAAATTATAAAGCATACAAATGACTGAAGGAATCTTTCCTTATAGTAAGAAGCAGCTAACTTTCCTAATTCCTATCATCAATTGGCCTTTTATATAGTGTCTACAAATCGAACCGAAGTCGGTTTGGGTTGGTTTGGTTTTGGGTTTAACCGACCTAAGTTGCACGTCTAATAGCACCTGTAAGATTTAAAAATCAAAGAATTTGATATCTAAAAGAGCTGAAAGAAGAATTTGAGGCTTACCTTGATCATTTTCTTCCATTAATGTAGCAAAATTAGTAGATTGTTTTGTTTTATCATTATTTATGGAAATATCCTCTTGTATGCATGTCACTAAAGGAATATGTTTATGTGCTTCATACATCTCTGGCCTTGTCAAGACAATTGGTTTGATTTCAGTACCCGATTTTCTAAATGCATTTTCTTCGGATGTTATA
>JAUPMG010172446.1:0-10564 GCA_031762675.1 Pachysandra terminalis
CACAAGTCACTCCCCTCTTTCACTAGACCAGCCCCCAACTTAGCTCCTGGCTCAGGTCCATCCTTAACACTGAAAGCCTCTATTATTCTGGGCCTAGCACCCCTCAAAGGCCCATGATTAACTGATATCAGAGCTGTAGGCGAAATGGGCTGCGAAACACACTCGGACCTGATTATAAGCCCACCACCCGAGTCCATACAACCTATATTAAAAGAGCCCCTGTCTTCTCCAAGAAACCCACCTTCAGCTTTCTTCTTTCCTTTCTCAGACAACTGCTGGTCTGAAATAGGAAAAAAATTTGAATCTAGGTCACCATCAGAGGTCGCACGCTCCAAGCAGCCCGCCGACTGGTGCACACCTCCTCTATAGCCGCCGGCTTCTGCCAACCCGCCATACCGATCAGACGAGAGCAGAGGGGCAGCACTACCAACAATGCCACGTCGGATCCCTCCTTCCACGTCATCATCTTCTTCCCCAATCTCGCGCCTCCTACCTGAAAGGATTTCTTCTGCAACTAAATCCACCCAGATTTCGTACCACGTAAACTTATCACAAATCCAAACCGTTCTAGGGAATATTTGAAAGGACAAAAATAGCAAGATCTTTAATAGAAACAAGTCATTCAGCCCAAAAGTTGTATTGTTCCATTCGGAAGTTTTTGATATGGTGATGTGAGACCATGATGAAATTTAACAGAGATGGGGTAAATTTATATTCAAACTAAAGGATGTATATTTTGTAATAGTTCTCTTCATTTCCTTTGTGAACTTTTTTTATATCTTGTCTATCTTGTATACAAAGAATGTTGTCTCAAATTCTCTATTAAATGACATACATACTGATCAAAAATTAATAAATAAAATTAACATAATGGAATGAAATACTCTAGAATTGTTTATATCCATTTACAAAGACAAGAAAACATCAAGATGATGTAGCTTGAAAGCAGAAGATAACAGGAAAACCAAAATTCCTTGTATTTTGGCAACCTTGCGTTCAAGTCTACTATATCTCATGGTTGATAAGGAGATGTTTCTTTGTGTGTGGGTGAATTGTAGTGTCCAAAACCCGAGGTTCAGATCTTACAAATGCCAAAGGATCAGCAGAGATCTAAGAAAAGTATAGAGGGCAATGGAAATGAGTAAGGACGAAGACAATGGGAAGGATATGGGAGGTTGTACCATAGAATCGATCCCTTAAAATGGGTAGGGTGACCCCTATTTATAGGTGGTACCCGTTTCCCAAACCCGTTATAGGTTAGATCGCAATTCCCTGATGTTGGCAGTGCAACCCGTATATCCAATCCTCCATATTGTACCCACTGGCCCTTCTCTTGCCATAATTGATTTCCATGAAGGCGGATGCCTCCAATGGCATATATGATTAGACAAGAGAAGAGAAAACTCTCCATCCACGCCCACCAAACCACAAGCCTCCTTGACCCCCTGCATGGCCCAACCCTTAGGCCGCCATTGCTCTTTGGAAACGGATACAAGGCCTGTTTGCAAATGTGCATCGTATACCTTGTGACTTTACTGAGGAAAGGACACTTATGTCCTTTGCAAAATGTCACTCCTTATCATGAGATCTCTCTAGATCATGCCACGTGTCCAATGTGAATCCTTGTACATTAGCTCCTCAGTCCTTGGTGCTTCGTCTCTCGAAGCGGCAAGAGACTTACTACAATAGAGAATGCCTTTTTCAAACAGAAATTTACCATTTACCTAGGGAATCAAAACGTCTCCTTCTCATGGGTGGGTCATCGGTCAGGGTAGTCCAAATTCTTCGGCTGACCGGATTCCCATTCCCCAAGATACACTACAATTACTAGTGGAAAGAGGCGATATTCCTCCTCCCCTTCCCAAGTTCTGTTCTCACTCAAAGGAGATAGCTAGTTGGGCTGACTGGGTCGCTGAGATCTTATCCAGCGCCACTGATGCATTCTGGGAAGAGCTGTTAACTTAATTCCATCAATATCTTCAAATCCTTCACCATTCCTATTGACAAGGGTGCCTTGATTCCATTGTTATACCATTGGAACAAGTCAACCCATACATTTGTAACCTCATGGGGTGAGGTGTCGCATGGCCTAGACGATGTTAACGTCTTAATGGGGTTACGGATCTTTGGTGTAGCAGATCCTCTCCAAATCTCATTGAATAAGGAAGAACATCTCCTTCAACAACTATCTTGTGCCTGATTGGATTGCACCAAGTAGGAAAGGGCTTTTGCGGAGGAGTCTGCGTGTCGCCATGCTAATATTTCTTGTTGGATACGTTATTTCTCGAAAGAAAGAGAAGCAGTTAACAAGAGCAAAAGCAACGCAGTCACAAGGAGGTATTAAGTATAGGTTACAACAGTCCATGTCGCCTGGCAGCCTTTATTTCCTTATTTCTTTCCTGCTTTCTATTTGAAGGTTACCCCAAAGAGAAGGTAATAACAAAGCATTTCCCCCATGGCAATAAAGATGGCCTCTGGCGTAAACTATCCTCTGGCTTTAGTATTCCTGGGAAGTCTGTACAAAGAGTTAAGACTTCTTTCATGAGCAGCTATTACACTCTCACGGCCACTTTGACATAGAAACCTTTGTGCATACTCCTTTTCTGTAGATGAGGCTTTATGAGAGACTACTTAGCTACCCCATGGCAGTAGAGTTTAATGCCTTTGAGAGTCAAACAACCTCTCATATCAAAGGTTCCAATGTGATCGAGGCGGTGCAAGTCAAAAACCCTCGTTGTTGGCAATGGCATGGGGTTAAACCTAACAAAGGAGCTCATGCCATCATCCTACTTTTTTTTGGAAAAGGTAAGATTCCATTGAATTAAATAAGACAGAGAATTACAATGCTTAACATGCCATAAGAGGCTACAAAGGAATTATCTCGTCTCAAAAGAACAAGACATATCAAATCAGATCAAATACAAACACTAAATGTGAATTATCTTCAGCATCTTCTTTGTTGAAGATAACAACCTCAGTTCAAAAGTAATTGTCACCATCAGATAGCAGCAACTTCAAAAGAAGAATAACACCTCAGTCCTCAAGAGAAGACAGCACCCAAACTGATCAGAAATCAGCAATGACAGATTTTCAAGTGCCAACAATGTAGATGCCAGTTATTGGAATTCAAATCATTGAAGTCTACTGGGCATGAATCCTTCAAGGGTAAAAATCCCTCTCTATAGCAGCAATTTCATGGGGAGAGAGGGTCATCCTCAGTCCTCTAGAGAAGACATAAACAAATCTGTACAGGATTTACTGATCTTGGACTTTCCTATAGTAGGTGAATCCCCTGCTATCTTTGTCAAGAATAGCAGCAAGCTCCATAGGGAGATCGTCTTCATATGTCCACATGTAGAGATTGTTGAAAATTTGAGCATAGGAAGCTAACCAATCCGCAGCACTATTGATTTCCCTATACACATGCTGTATGGACCAACACTGAATTCTGTTTGTCTTATTTTAAATCTGCTCCACCAGATTAGTGTATTTCCAAGGAATCTCCAGTTGGGTGGGCAGAAAAGTCTTCACACAAGAGGAGTCGGTAGCAAGGACTAATTCAGTGATGTTCAGGTTCAGAGCAATATTCAAACCAATATTCACAGCTTCAAGTTGCCAGATCACAGAGGAGGAAGGTCTAGCTACAGCAAAGGCAACAATACATTGGCCCAGATTGTTCCTTAGAATACCACCAGAGCCTCCTCTGTTCTGGGAGAAAGCCCCATCAGTATTTAACAGAAAGGTATTATGAGTTGGAGGAGACCAAATCAAATGTATGGCTTTTTTCTTTGGGCTTAGAAAGGACAAAGTTATATGGAGACCTGACCTCAAAGGATGCTTTAACATCAAAGATACTTGGATTGCACTGAGACAGTCTAAACCTGATGTTTGTTGGACCAATATAATTTGGTTCCAAGGCAGAATTCGAAGACACTCCTTCATATGCTGGCTTGCTGTCAACAGTAGACATCTAACTCTTGATAGACTTATGAAATTTGGGATAATCCAAAGAGATAACTGTGTCCTATGTAGAGGAAGTAATGAGACTCATGACCATCTGTATTTTGGTTGCTCCAATACAGCTACCATCTGGGGTGAGGTTTTAAGACTCTGTAACTTGAGCTGTCCTCCCATGCACTGGAATGATCTAATAAGCTGGTGTAGTATAAAATTCAAAGGTGAGAATTGGGTTGCTTATCTCAGAAAATTGGCTTTTAATGCCACCATCTACCATATTTGGAGAGAGAGAAATACTTGTATTTTCAGATCTGAATACAAAGCAGAAAGGTTTGTTCTTGAGCTGATTTAACAAGTGGTTTCCTTCCTTCTGTCTGAAGGAATCGTCGTTTGCTCCTATTTGGATTCATTTCCCAAATCTGCCTTTGAATTTGTTTCCCGCTTCTGACTTGAAGGCAATTGCTGCGGCAGTTGGACGTGTGCTTAGGATTGATCAATTGACACTTAAGTTGTCAAGGCCTGGTGATTGTTCTGGCTGTGGTTAATAATGTGAAAGTCTTGGCTCCCAAGGCTGTTTCAGTTCCTGTGTCTAAAGTTAGGGAGGAAGCAGTTGTGTCCCAACCGATTGGTCTTTCTCATCAAATTGAATCTACTAATTATATTATTATTACGGCTATTCCTAATAGCTTGAAGCCTTTATTTCTGGGGTGGAGTTTCTAAGCCAATGCATGCTTTTACTATTGTTTTCAATCAGGTTACTGAAGTTCGGGATGAAGTAGTTGATTCCCAACCGGTTGGTTTCTTTATTCAAGAAGAAGCTCAAAATTATGATCTTGTTACTGAGTTGCCTAACAGTTTGGCTCTTGTTGATTTTAGAATAGGAGCTACTAATGTGCTTCCTCCTTTGAATCAAGATGTAAGTACATCTCAGGTTTTCAAAACTCTTCATCATATTCTCGAGATGCCTGGTCATGTTAGTTTTTCTACTTTGATACAATCGGTTTCGGATCATGGTGATGGTTCGGACAATGATGATGATGATGAAATGAGAGTTTATGGATCAGATTCAGAAATTCATGATTTAGTGAGGCTGCGAAATCGGTTGATGTGGTGGTTGCTAAATATTTTGTTAGAAGACCCATGAAGGATTATTCTAGTCTTCCATCAGGTATGATTACTAGAGGCCGAAAGCCTCATTCGTCCTCGCTGTCATTGTGCTCCAATGAATAAAAAAAATGTCATTTGGAATGCAAGAGGGATTGGGAATAGAGAGACTATTATACATCTTAAATCTCTCATCAGGATTCATAATTTGGAGTTGATTGTAGTATTTGAGCCGTCTCTGTCAGCTAATAAAATATTTGAATTTAGTTGAAGGATTAATTTTAATGCCTTTTATCATAATGAAGATTTTTTAAGCTTTGTCAGTCAAGTTTGGCCTTCTGGGCATCTTGGCAATGGGTTGGATTCACTTTATGAAGATAAAGAGAGTTAAATCTAGTCTTAAGGGTTGGAACAAATTGGTGTTTGGGAATGTGTTTCAAAGCCGTCACAATGTGGTGGATGACAAATATCTTTTTTGAGTCGCAATTGGTTGATAATTGGAACATTGTGACTCATGAAAATCTTCAAGCAGCCAAGAACCATAATAATGCTCATTTACGACAGGAAGAAATTTATTGGAAGCAGAAGTCCAGAATCAAATGGTTATGTGAGCGTGATCCTAACACAAAGTTCTTTCATAATTCAGTTAAAATTCATCAAAGGAGCTCATTTTCATCTCTTCGGCTTCCAGATGGTTCTATTTCATCGGACTTGGCTGTTATTCATGATGCGGCGATTAAAAATTATTCTGAGTTGCTCAAGGCTGATGTCTTGGTGGTTGATGATGAGTTTCTTAATGTTATTCCTTGTCAGGCCTCTTCTGTAAAGAATGATATATTGTGTGTGGCTCCTTCTTTGGAAGAAATTAGAGAGACTCTTTTAGTACTCCTCCTGATAGTACTCGTGGTCCTGATAATATGTCTTCTGCCTTCTATATTTCATGTTAGGAGACTGTTAAATTTGACTTGCTTCGATCTGCTATTGAGTTTTTCAATGGCTCAGATCTTCCTGTTTTTTATTGCTCTTCCCTGATTTCTATGATTCCAAAGAAGCCTGAGCCGAAAGAACTTGCAGATTTTTTGCCTATTAGTTTGTGTTCTGTGATTTATAAAGTGTTCAGTAAGATCATCGCCAAGAGAACTAGTAGTTTTCTTCCTCTTCTGATTTCTCAGGAACAAGGGGCTTTTGTTAAGGGGAGAGATATTGCTGAAAATATCTGTTTGGCTTAAGAACTTATTCTTCATTTGAATAAGAAAGTTAGAGAGAATAATATTATGGTCAAAGTAGATATGCCTAAGGCCTATGATCGTATGGACTGCGGTTTTCTGAAACATATATTTCGGAAGTTTGGCTTTGATGATAAGGTTATCAATCTCTTTTCCCAGTATTGAGAAGCCTTATTTTTCTGTTTTAGGGCAAGGTGTGTACAAAGGTTGTTTCAAATCTTCTAAGGGCCTCCGTCAAGGGGACCCTCTTTCTCATATCATATGTTTTTTTATTCTTGGAGAAGTAGTTCTTAGTAAAAGATTGAAAAAATGTTTAGAGGGGGGTTTAATTGGGAGCTTCAAACTTCTGCGTCTTTGCCCTATGGTTTCTCATCTCCTTTATGCCGATGACTTTATAGTCTTGTTGAATTGGTGTAAGTCATCTGTGGTTAATCTTATGAAGTTCTTAGCAAGGTATGAAAGGTCTTCTGGGAAACTGGTCAACATTGCTAAGAGTTGCTTCTTTGTGCACAAGAAGGTTTCGGATGCTAGGAAGCATATCATTCATAAAGCTATTGGATTGCAATCTAAGTCCCTTCCATTTATCTATTTGGGAGCCCCTTTGTCTTATGGTCATGTAAAAGATGATTATTTTGAAGAGCTTCTTGCTAGAATTCACAAAAAAGTGGCGGGTTGGAAAGGCAAATTGTTGTCTCAAGGAGGTAAGCTTCTTCTAATTAAGTATGTTTTATCGCCGATCCCGATACATATTCTCTCTTCGATTTTTACCCCTCCCGGGGTTATAAATCGTTGGATAAGTGTTTCTTTACTTTCTTTTTGGGTGAATATCAAGGGAAAGGAGAAAAAAATGGGTATGTTTGGAGAATATTTGTCGTCCTGTCTCTGAAGGAGGTTTGGGGATTCGTTCTCTTAAGGATATCGAGAGTTGTTTTTATATGAAGGCTTGGAATATTTTATCTAAGGATTCTATTTGGGCTTGGTTCACACGTTCTAAGTATAGGGATTATAGTATTTCTTCCTTGAGCTGGTCTAGAAGTTGGAGGGAGGTCCAATCTAAAATTCGATTGGTTCAAAATAATTCAGCTTGGATTTTGGGTAAAGGTGAGGAAGATTTCTGGCGTGATAATTGGTTTTCAGGTTCTTTAAGTTCATTGCCTAATGAACAAGTTCACCAAAATATTTGTGCAAAAGATGTGTGGAAATGTGATTGGGATTGTTTACTTCATTGCTTGGATCTGGTTGTTAAAAATACCATTGTGAAAAAAGGTGTGCAATTGTCAATGGGTGATGATAAAAGAGTTTGGGCTCCTTCAAATAATGGTTTTTTTTCGGTTAGATCTGCTTGGTCTATTATTAGATGCTCTTTGCCGTGTATTCGTATGATTAAATGGCTTTGGCATTCTGCTCTTCCTCCTAAGATCTCAGTTTTTGGTCGGAAATTGCTAAATGGGTGTGTTCTTGTTGATGTGATTTTGAAAGGAGCCCATGTTAGGCTTGCCTCCTGTTGCCATTGTTGCTTGAGACCTTCAGTCAACATCTTTTTATTGATGGTGATATTGCTGTTGAGGTTTGGTTTCATTTTAGCAGGGTTTTTGGAGTTCCTTCCTTCCAAATCAGTCAATATTTGCTCGCTTAACACTATTGGGTTCGATGCTCGCATAAATCTCAGGTTGGCTGTTTTTGTGGTCTTCTTCCTTTTCTTGTTATTTGGGAAGTTTGGCTTGCAAGAAACAAGGCTCATTATGATGTTGTTCAACCTTCGGTTCAAGGTATTGTTAAGAAGGTATTATCTTGGCTTCGTGAGTTGAATTTTCTTATTATGCCTAAAAGAGAAGCTTCGTTTGTTGATAGGCTATCTTTGGAGGTATTGGAAATTAAGGAAACTGTCAAATCTGCCCCTCGGTTTGTGCTTATTAAATGGTTAAAACCTCTTTGTGGTTTCAAACTTAATACTGATGGGGCTTCTCTTGGGAATCTTGGCTTCAGTGGGGCAGGTGGTGTTGTTAAAGATTTGAATGGTAATGTCGTTTTGGCTTACTCTACATTTTATGGTTGTCTAACAAATAATTCGGCTGAGGTTTCGTCATTTCTTGAAGGATTTCTTCTCTGTGTTCGATTGGATTTGAAGCCATTAGTTATTGAGGTGGATTCTAAATTGCTTGTGGATTGGGTTACTAAAGGTAAAGAGCCTACTTGGAGCTTATTTACTAAATGGCAAGAGGCGTGTAGCTTGTTTTGGTTACATCATCCTATGGTTCAGCACATCTCTAGGGAAGGAAATGCAGTGGCAAATCCGTTAGCTAAGCTTGCTTGTCACCTTCAACATGATCAGGTTTTCCAATCCTCGGTTGGTTTGCCTAATGATATAAAACATCTTGCTTTTCTCGATAAAGTTGGCTTTGGTCGTGTGAAACATCAAGTGTGGTTGTTAGTTTGGTTGTTTGTTCAGTCAGACGTTTATAATGCCGATTATTTTGTATTTTGTTTTGCTTTTTGGGGTTAGGCTTTTTTTTTTTTTTTTTTTTTTGATGAGTCACATAGCAGTGCATATATATATATATATATATATATATATATATCATCAAAAAGTTAGGGAAAATATACAATGAGTCCAAGATGGACTCAAGAAAAGAAAAACTTTGTACAAGAAAATCAAACAAAGAGATAGCGGATGAAAAGACCAAGAGCAGCTCAACCATACTACAACCACCCCACCCCTTGCTAGTCTGTCAGCATGAACATTTTCCCTTCTAGAAATATGGTTGAAAGACAAAAAAATCTGCAGCAAGGAATCAAGCAAGACTGCAAAGGTGCCTATATCACCAAGTAGATGAAGAAGAAGACGACATCCACTCAATCACGATCTTAGAATACCCCTCAACTTCCAAAGACAAAAATCCCATGCTTTTAGCCGCCTTTAGCCCCATAATCAAAGCCCAAACCTCCGCACGAACCGAATCCCCCTCCCCTAGGGGCCCAGAATAGGCATGAATAATGACCCCTAGATGATCTTTGAAAATACTTCCAACTCCCGATGGACCAGGATTGCCCAAAGAAGACCCTTCAAAATTAAGCTTGATGAAGCCCTCCTTAGGCGATCTCCAAGCAATTGGAACCACAATCACAATAGGAGATGATTTTACCACAATTGCCCAATCTCTACTAAATTCTGAAAAAGAGATCCCTCTGAACTCTGGCTAGACCACCATCAAAGAAGCAACCAAATGTATGATGGCATCAATAAGCGCCCCCACCTCCCTTCTTCTATCCTCAAAAATCCTCATGTTTCTCTCCTTCCAGATTCTCTCCTCCCAGATAACCCACAACACAGCTTGACACAGAGCATAATATATCATTAACCCACAACAGCAGCACGATGCGTGACGGCATAACCCAATAAAGATTGGTCTCCTGTAAGAAAGAAGACCAAATAGAAAGAGCTACCGCACATTCAAGAAACAGGTGATCCACGGATTCCCCTTTCCTGCAAGATCCTTGTGGTGGCTTTTTATCCTCTTTAGTGCCTGGTTTGACGCTTTCAACTCCAATGTAACGGATGATTCCACGAATGCGTCCCAATTCAGTAAGGGGATTGCCCTTGTTGGAGAAATGTATGTTTCTCCGTCTTCAACAATCTCTTCAAAGAACATTGCTTCCATAATATGTTGTTTATTTCACGCGAACAGTGCTTTGGTAGCGGATATCCTTATAGGACGTCCTTTCCATTTAGCTTCGATACATTGGCCGTCGAGGGAATAGCATCATAATCATGGATCCATTATCTTCCTAATAGTATATGATATGAGGTCTCCGCTTCAATAATGTGCACAGGGTGCATACCGTTTAGGGACCCAGCTTCGATGTTCATCGTGACATTTCTGAGCGTTTGTTGCTTTGAGTTGTTGAACCCTGATATTGTTCAAACTTCTCGAACTATCCTCTGGCGGAGATACTTGCAGAGTTTTGTAGGAGATGAGATTGAGTGATGCTCCACCATCAACAAAAGCCCTTTTAACTTCCACTCCATTTATCTGTGCCGTCACGTACAGAGGTTTTTTGTGGCATACCATATCCAGTCTATCCTCCTCCGAAAAGGTGATAGTGTCCACCAGTTGGTTGTATTCTCACGACAGATCTCCTATCGCTTCGAAGCATTCTTCGCCATATTCTTCCGTTATGTTCAGTATTGCCCTTGTCATGTTTTGGAAGGTAAGAGTAATTTGAATTAAAGAAAGAGAAAGAAGGAAAAGTAATTACAATGAGGTTCAGTGGAACCC
>JAUPMG010172467.1:0-10564 GCA_031762675.1 Pachysandra terminalis
GATGAGGAATATAATCCAGAATTTAAGTGGGGAAAAAAGAAAGGAGTTGGTGGAACAAATAGGGACGTCCAATTTTATGAGTCATTTACCTATGATTGTGTCGATTACTTCCTCTACGATTGTGTATATTTGTACCATGTAAATGAGCCTGAGCCTTATATTGGTAAGCTTGTGAAAATATGGGAGAATCCAAATCATGAAAAGCGAGTAAAGATTGTTTGGTTTTTTCGGCCAATTGAAATACGTAATTGGTTGATACATGATGTGCCACTTGAAAATGAGATATTTTTGGCTTCTGGGGAAGGAAAAGGCCTTTCTAATATCAATCCTTTGGTAAATTCGATTCACTTTCATGTCTTTTGTGTTCATTTTTTCCCTCTTCATTTTTAATAACTCTAATGTAATTTGATGTGTTATTTTAACGGAAGGAGATGCTAGTAGTATCTTCGCTTGGGTTTTCAATATATTAAAATGCCCTTGATTTATGCTGATAATCTTTAATGGTTTGTCTTTTGGTCATGCTAATTTTTAGTTAAGTTCTTAGAAGTGCCAACTTTATTGTAATTTGTTTGCTTAGTTCGGGTGTGATGATCCTTTTTATACTCTTAACGGCTATCTTTGATTTGTTCTTTATTTTTAATATAATTTCTTTGTTACTACTTATTGATCAATATTAGACAAACTTGTGCACCTTTAACGAATAGGGTGTAGTTAAATATGTTGGTCATAAAGTTACCTTAAATTGGACATGTTATGCTTCTTGTTTGAGCTTTTGCTGTATAGGCTATATAGCTGAGGGTTTTTAAATTCTGATTCTTTTAGGAATTGTCTTACTAGACATGATTGGATGCCATTATTATATGACTAAATATGTATATAACTTTGCAAGTTTAGGGAGCATGACTATGTGTTGCCTAACATGGTTTTAAGTCCTGCTCGAATCGAGATATATTTGTCAATACATTTCAGTTTTGGCAGAGATCGATTTCAAACATAAATAGTTCTTATTTCCATTAATTTGTCAATGCACTCAAATTTCCGTCGTCTCAGCCAATATACGTCAGTTTTGACAGGGTCAAAGAAAATGAGACCTAAAACCATGGTTGTCGAGCACATATTAGACAAATTTAAAATAACATGCATAAATATTTTCTAGTATCCGAAAGTCATATAACATATCAATACAAATAATAGTTGAAATTTATTCAAAATGCAACATTAGCGATAGCCATATAGATTGGGGGCTGTGCTTGAATTCATTATCTTTGTCGTGATGGGGAGGTAGTGATATAGCTGTTAAATGTGGCTGCAACTTGTTTCCTATCTTGGTGGTATGGCCATTGGTAGATACTAGATACCATGCATAGAATAGTAGATATCGATCTTTGATACATATTCACACACACACACACACACACACACACACACACACACATATGTATGTATACGTCTTTGAGAGTAGGAAGCTGTTATGAATGAAAAACAATGTATATATGAGAAATATGGTGCACAATTAAACCTTGACTCTTGTCAACCCTTAACTCCAGTGATGAAATCGCCCTGACAAAATTTGATTTGTATATGAAAACAATGGAATGGAGTTCCTATAGTTGTGCTTATGTTTCAAAAAAAATAAAATAATAATAATAATGAAATTTAGGCTTTATGGAAACCAAATAATTTCAGGTGAAATCTCCTTCATCGTAGAAATGTCGTCGTCCAAATTTTTATAGTGTGAATGATTTATACTACTTGGTGGTGCTACATTGAGCCAAATAGCATGGGAAAGAATCCCCGGAAGAGAGATTAGAAAACCTATTCATTTTAGGAAATAAAGTTTATTGTTTAATCTTCTTGGTAGATTGTTTTGATGAATTAAAATAGAAGTTGAGTCATTTCGAAGTTAGATGTTTTAAGTGATTTTCTTTTATCATAAATGGTTTTATTAGTTTAGTTTATATAACTTGGATACTTTGATTCTTGAATAATACCATTGTGAAGGTGCTTGTTGCGCAATTATCTCCACACCTCTCTTCTTTTAAGAATTGACCACCCTTATTTCTTTGGTTGAGTTTTACTGTTTTGCATTGTTATTTCTCGTTCATATTTTGCTTCTCTAGTTTAATCCCTTGTGAGTTGTGATGAATGACTTGAGACACATCAATTTGGTATCAGATCACACTTTTCTTCTTGTTTTTTGATATAGTGAAATCACAATAGTTAGCGAACATGGTTGTGTAGAGATGCTCATGGGCAGCCTTCTATTCATGATATCTTTAACCTATGTTGCAGACCGTTTTGTGTACCCAAAGTATACCCATGTTGACTTGACATGACAAGAGCAGGTACTGGTACGGCTGGATATGGCACCTAGGTTAAAAGTTTAAAATGAAGGAAAATTGTTTCTATGTATTGGTTTGTACTCCATTATGGTAATGCAGAACATAGCTATCAAATTATAAATGTGTAGAAACTGTTATTGTGTATAGATAGTACCATAAATATGGTACTACTTGGCCTAAGTTTATGCTACATAGTATATTGGGTTGAATCACTATGTTTTAGGAATATGGGGAAGGGTCTTGACACCTAGATACTCACCATTTGTACTCTTTTTATGCCTAATCTTGAGATTTGGTGGAGCCTTGTGCCCCATATTCTTCATTTTAATAATTAGGTCTGTTGTTCGGTTAATCATCTGAATCTCCTGCATCCTCCCCAATGTCACCTGTGACTATCACGTGGTCGCGTTCAGGCACACAACAGACATGTGTTGGCCTTTCAAACATGCCATTCAGGACCTGATCGATGTTTATACTACATAGCATATTGAGTTGAGTCCCTATGTTTAAGTAATATGTGGAACAGTCTTGATACCTAGATACTCACCCGCAACCGAATCCATATAACCTACTTTTTACAGCAAAATTGATGAAATGAAGAAATGGGCTCAGCTACTTATAAAATGTCTCTTACATATTGGGTTGCAGACTCTTTTTGATGATAGTCTCCTTTTAGGATAATGTCATCTCTTTTTATCATTGAGTTCGTTGAGGTGAGCTGGGTGAAGGAGCATGTTACATTGAACAACACAATATCTGTTTTAGATAGAGATGTTAACATGAAGACAGATATTCATGAGCTTAAAGGCAGGGTTTGGTCGCACGAATTTGTAGGTTAGCTGAATATGGCTGAATGATTTTTTGGAACAAAACAGTCATCAGGATTGTGTATTCAGGCTAAAGAAACATGCTCCGATTAGTGGGATCAAATGGAAGTTTGTAGTAAAAATGGGGAGGAATTTGACCATAACATGGGCGAAGGTGAAGTAGTTTAGTCTGAAATTAATAACAAAAGATTTTCTTTAAGATCACATGGCTGATGGTGAAGGATTGGGACAATTTAGTACTAGAAATTATCTTAACGAGAATTTCTTGATACTGTAAATTTTTTTGCAAGGAAGATGATCAATTGTGTTGGGTAATCCTTCCTTATGAGTAGGTTGAACCATTCTGCATGGAGTTCTTGCACTCAATAACATCACAATTTAATTCAGATTTTTAGTGGCATTGGTGAAGTAAGAGCATTTAATGTTCATGTCTCCCTATGTGGAATAGGCATCTTGGAAAAGAATCTATCATTTTAGCCATTTGCAATTAGGCTGTTGGTAGTCTTCTTATGCGAAGAAAAGATATTGGAGGAGAAGAAGTTGCAGTCCCTTTATGTTGCTTTTGTGTGATTGCTTTCTTGGATGCAAACCTGTATTTTCTAGATGCTGGATTTGTGGGGAGCAAATGTATATTGCCGGGCCTTCTCCAAGGACTGTTATTTGAAGTATTTGCAACCATTCTTATGAGAGTATACTTGCCTGCTGTTACCCTGTTACCACTATTTATTGAGGTGTATCATGTATGGGAGTTTCCTCTTATGTTTTTTATTTTTTAGTTGTGGCTAGAGAAGTTTTTGCATATCCATTATTTTCATAGTGGATGTTCCTTGGAGTTTGTCTCGTGGTTTTTTCCTTTCTTTTTCTTTCTCTCTTTTGAAATACTTAACCTACTCTTCTAACTTCAGAGTGTCTGAGTTACCCAAATAGGAGATAATATAATGTAAAGTAGGTTAAGATGGTTTGGACATGTAAAGCGAAGACCTAGGAAGACGACTGTGGGAAGGTGCAAAGACTCTTCTAACGTCGGAAATGTCTATGAGTTGCAAAAATAGGAGATATTATAAAGTAGGTTAAGATGGTTTCGTATGTAAAGCAAAGGCCTAGGAAGACCACTATGGGTAGGTGCAAAGGGAGTGCATATTAGAGGATCTAAGAGGGTGAGAGGAAGATCAAATTGGAACTGGATAGAGTTGGCCAGAAATGATTTAAGTACGCATATTTTGACTGAAGATATGGTTTTCAGATTGGGGTAGAGAAACAGGATTCATGTTGCTGACCTGACTAGTTGGGATAAGACATTTGTTGTTGTTGTTGTCCTTGATAGCTTATTCCATGTATCTTTTGGCATCTACTTCATGCATTTTGCTGCATCTGGGTTCTAGAACAAGTGTTATATTCCTTTTAGCAGTGTTCACATATGGGTTTCCATTATCGATGACAGTTAAGACCAGGTTCTCCAGTGAAGACACTTGATAGGTGGGGGTTAAACTTTTATTTTGAAGATCACTTTTCATGAATAAAATTACATTGAACTAGGCTCAGTGAAACAAAATGAATGATAAATCATTAGTTTCTATAGCTATATATGGGGAATTTGGAACTTTTTTTTGGGAAACATTTCTGTGAAATAACAATGATTATTATTATTATTATATTTTTTGATCAGTTAAGTGTAACTGTATTATAGATAAAGAGATAGTTACAAGTATACCAAAATACAATTGTATACGAATTGTATACCCAAGCCCAAATCCTCCCCCCTCTCCCTCCCACACCCACCCACCACCACCACCACTGATACACACGAAGAAAACCAAGAAAACAATGTCGAACGCATCCTTATAAGAACCAGCTCGGGAGGTGGCTCAATGTCATCAAACATGCTGGAATTTCTCTCTCAACACAGTCCAGATCACCGCTCCAGGGCACGTGTCATAGGATCTTCACATGCCCCTTACCCTTTCTTCTCCCCCACCCACGGATAAATTCACTATAAGACACAGCTCCAATACCAGCATGACCAAACTTCCCTAAGGAAAAATTCCCAGCATCTACCAACCTTGCTTATTTGGACTTTCAAATATGCTTCTTGTATGAAAGGAATGAAAGTATAGGCGATCAATATGTATCCTGTTTCAAAAGCTAAACAAATTTATTTGCTTGTACAACCAGATGATAATTTTTTTTATGTGGGTCCCACAAGTTAGATCTGATTGGGCATCAGGAGAAGAAGAAAATGCAAGAATTGCGAAGAAGAGAATAGCATCTCAAGACATGTTTTTAAATTTCCACAAAATTGGCCAAATTTCCCTCGGAATTCACTTTTTGAGAGGCACCAAAATTTTCCTAACGTTGATATTTCCCTTTCCTTGATTGTGTGTATGTGCTTTTTATTTTTTGCATAGTTTTTATAAGGAAATAGTGTGAAGAAACAAAATTTCCATTTTCTAAGGGTGTGATCTTGAAATTGAAACTGAAAACCGTGTCTCAAGGTTGCACAATCCTCCTTGTAAGAGTTTGGAATTCAGTTATTGATTGTTTGCTGAATTGTATCATTTGTATTCATCTCAAAGAGGTAGAAATAGATATTACAAGGAAACACACTGCTGAATTTAAGGAGGAACATAATCCTGAAACTAAGGAGGCTGTCTAACAGTCCTGTAGTCTATACATACCAGTTGATCAGAAAACACGTTTTACCTAATAGATAAGACCATTAGCAACCATTAGGGAAGAAATGAAAAGGAAAAGTTAAATGCTTCTCAAATACAAAAATACAATCCAAGTTCTTCCACAGGAAATTTGGATAGTATAATATTTTGAGAAGAGATCTAGGTCATGAAAAATTTAATATTTTCTAGGATATTGTGAAGGTCAGCATCTGCGCAGTGATTGAAATTTGGAGCAGTAATGAGTTGAAGATTTTTCCCTTTGAAGATTAAGACTTTTCAAGCTCTCTCTCTCTCTCTCTCTCTCTCTCTCTCTCTCTCTCTCTCTCTCTCTCTCTTATGCAAGACTGCAACTCATTTTATCGTCTGCATGAAAAGATTTTCACTAGTTAAAATTATTGATTGTGCAACATTGTGGCTGCTAAGGTTTTAATTCATATTAGTGTTTTTATCTTCTATTTGTTTCTTTCTTCGTTACTATTACCTATACATTACTTTTCTACTCCTTTTTCCATTCCTTTCTCAAATTGGACAGAATATCTTAAGTGCTTTATTTTCCAAGGGCGGGTATCCTGTTTAGAGACTATAAGTTTGAAGTCCAATTGCGATGCAGTTCTTACACAAGATGGTTGCAGTGTCCCGGCCAAAACATTTCACTAGTTCCACACACCGCCCCATTCACATGAAAAATTCAACTATGCAGTTGGTATAGAGCTGAAGTGGACAGAGGTTCCATCTACGTGACCTATCCAAAGGGTCTTTTATTTGATGGTCATAAGTGGCGACATCACCTGGCCATGTGGGAGAAAACCCTGTGTCACACTTGGGAACTATGCTTAGTGTGTCTAAACACGAAATTGTTGTTCCATCATTTCTCTACACAAGTACTAATCTTTAACAGTATATTACTTATATACGCCCATTTAGCTTGGCATAATAATGCTTGGAATACCCTTGATATTTCTAACAGGACACTGAACCTTCTATAGTTTGCTTATCTAATAATCAATCACCTTCTCTGTTACAGTGTCCTCAAAATTAGGTATAGATCCATAGTGGGTGTATTTGTCTAGAAAAATAGTGACACTAGCTTTAAAGAAGATACCGTCACATTTAGTGAAATCCCTATAATGGAGATGGTGTTGTAGTACAAGAGAAGCAAATCATGATTGCTTATTTCAGGTTGACCTATTGTTGGCAATTTTTTCGTTGAAATAATCTTTTGAAATTAGTTCACTGTTCCAAGATTTCCTGAAAAGTTCTTAACCCTTTTTAAGTACTTGAGAAGGTTTTTCTTAAGAGATATGTGCCAATACTTGTTTAAGTAACACTTTGCTTTTTTAATTCGTTTATTTAGGAAGCGCTTGCTGGAAAATGCAATGTTGTCTGCACGTCAAAGGACAAGAGAAATCCGCAAGCATCTGATGTGGAATTGAGAAGGGCTGACTACATCTTTTATCGTACTTTTGATGTTAAAAAGTTAACAGTATCTGATAAATTTGAGGATGAAATAGATCACATTCCAGGTATGTTGTCATGGTACGTCATGTCTTCTTTCTTTTGGTAAATTTATAGAAACCTCCTTTGGTGCTCTGGTTTCTGGAATATGTAATTAACCACTCAGATTCTAATATTTAGAAATACTCCCTTACAGAGGGAATCTTTCTAGTTTGCTAGATATAGATATATATTTGGATGGACTTCTCTGCTCTACGGCAGTAACTAGCAGCAACTCTTATAAGGGATTCTACAATCCTCTAAGGCGTATCAAGGTGACAAAGACTATGCTCCTTGTCCATGCTGTTGTACAAATTAGCTTCTGATAAAAAAACAGCTCTACTTATCATCGGTCAAAATTATAAGCTCTGTTATATAAAATAGGGATGAGCTGGCCAACTACTGGCTTCATGAAATTTTGATACCTTAAGGATCTCCTTAAATGATAAATTCTCATCTCTGACATGCCTTCCAAACAACTTACCAATTATAAAAAATCATAAAACAAGGATGTGCTAGTATGATAATTTGAGTTAAATTTAAACTAAATCGGCTACACAGATAATTAACAAAGTAAAACATACTGATAAATTGCACTTTATATTTATTTCCTTCAAATTTATAAATTAATTTACAATTAAACTAGTTAATACATTTTTATATATAAATATATTTTTTACATTATATATATGTGTGTATATATGTGTGTGTGTGTATATATATATATATGTTAAAGTGGCACTTTCACGTTCTTGCTCCTACTCTTGTTATTGCTTTTGCTCTGTGCTCTGGTAACTTAGGGTGGAATCTGTTTCTTTCACTCAGTGTCCTGATCTTTATGAGGTCTATTAATCTGTTGGGATTTATCTTGGACACTCTACTATTTGAAATAATTCAAAACTAGCAAAATCGGGGTTTAAAAGCCATGATCTATGGACGCAAGGTGTTATAATTTACTAGAGCTGTAAATGAACTGAGCTGACCTTTCTCCAGCTCGGCTTGGGCATGTTGTCACGAACCAAACTGGAAATCTCAATGGAGTTCCCAAGTTTAAGTTGTAACTCTCACCCCATACCCATATCGGAGTTGATAAGCAATACATAACCAAAATTATGGAGTTAAGTGGAATATTACATAAGATAAAGTTATTGAAAAATAATATTATTAAGATAATATTCATTACAAAATATCCTTCAAACAGGAAACAACGGAAAGAAAATAATACTAATCTCATGCTTCAAATCAATCCATTTTAACTATTGAAAACCAAATAAGTACTGAATTACAACAAATAAACCCTACTGCAAGTTCTACTAAATTCATGAAGCAATAACAACTAATATCTTCAAAGCATCCTTGTCTTCCATCTTGGTCCTCATGGTCCTTAAGTCAATCATCTATAGGTCCTGAAATATGTTGTGCTCGAAAGCGTAAGCTATACTAGCTTTGTAAGTAAACAAGGCTAACAATATTTAAAATTGAAATAGAGACAATGCCACTCTTCAATGATAATCCATATAAACAATAAATGAGTAAATCATGAGATATATATCAATGTGCAAGGGAAAATGTAATATGTGATAAATATATGGTGTGTGATCAATATGCAATAAATATGTGAATGGCGATGCAATAAGATGTAATATGCAATGTAATGCAATGGGCTAATTCAGTTATTAATGCATGTTATGCACCTAACTAGTAAGATCACCACATGTGATTGAAGACAAACAATCTAATATGCTTGCTGTATAATATTCGCTTAATGTATATTTCACACCTGATCAAACCCTTAGCTAAACAAGATGAAAATCATCCCCCGAATACACGGCTAGAATAGGGGTTATTCCATGTGCGCATTGTAGTTTCTAGGATTTGCGACCTGAAGGTCCCAATTTCCTCACTTTATTTCCGATCGTGGGAACAAATCCCAGGGCTTCACCAATGTGAATTGTTCCTTGTGAATCATACATAAATAGATCTACTAACAGAAGTGCAGTCAGTCATCCATCCAACAAGACGGGCATTCGTCTCGCAAGACAAGAATCAAAGTTGGTCTATTGGGATGATCAGTCCCTCAACACATAATATAAGTCTCCTCTCCTATTATGATTTCCAAATCATAATACTCTCTTGATCATCATGAATTCCAGAAATATGGAATCATGTCAAGGGTATGATATTCAGACCCAATCCAAGGTCATGAAGTTAAAAGGTCTAATGTTGTGCAAGTGAGAATGTGTGCATTAACTAAGCAAGCAAAAATATGTGTACAATGTGCAATAAGTCTAATTAACATGATAGTAATGAATATGCAAGTAATAAGATAGCATGTTAAAATATCATATGTTCATCAATTATAGCAAATAGGTCCATAAAGAAGTAAGCATATGAAACAATCATATTTGAGCAAAATAATATCATAATCAGTCTAATTAGATCAATATAGGTTAGTATGTGAAATTTCAATCAAAACGGACAAACTTGGGCATTCTCGGCGAGCTGAGGGATCGCCGAGTGGGTTCGGTGAGCCTTCGGCGACCCCAAGAGGTTGCCAAATCCCCCTTCTGGGTTTGGTCAGATGTCAGGCTCAGCGTGGTCTTCGATGTGCCGAGTTGGGTCTCGGTGACAATTCCAAGGACCTAAAAATCCTTCTGTTACGCTCGGGGTACACTTCGGTGTGCCGAGTGGGCTTCAGTGACAAATCCAAGGGCCTGAAAAACACACTGTGGGGCTCGGTGGGGTTTCGACGAGCCGAGTAGGTCGTCGAGGGTTTCTGGGTTGGTCGGCGTACGGTTTGGCGCGCTGAGGAGGTCGTTGAACCTCGCGGTTTGGACAAAACTGCCTGATTTTGCATCCTCTTGAACTTTAAACATAAAACATGATTTAGTAACCCCATATAACTTTGAATTCCACACAAAACCTAATAAACAAACTTCTCAAAACATAACTCAATTCAAACCTACCATGTCCAAGCCTTAAAACTTAGAAAATTAGTTTAGAAAATCATGATCATACTTCATACACAGAGAAGGTAACCTTGTACTCCTATTTGAATCGAAAGTAGAGTTAGACCTGAATAATTATCTTGATTTGATGATTGGTGTAGAGAATTACACCTCTTCTTCTTCTTCTTCTCCAAGTGATTAATCAACCTCCCAAGGCCTTGTGTTTATATAGGCACTTAGGAACTCTAGGATTAGAAACTATAGAACTTTGAATCTCTACC
>JAUPMG010172478.1:0-10564 GCA_031762675.1 Pachysandra terminalis
TGTATGTTATTTGCAGATGATGTGGTTTTGGTGGACCAAACTAAAGAGGGAGTAAATGCAAAACTAGAATTATGGAGGGATACTTTGGAAACAGAATGTTTTAAAATGTAACTTTAACATAAATGGTAGTAGAGGTGGTGCAATGTTAAGAATTGAGAACCAGGAGATTCCTAAAAGCATTTACTTTTGTTATCTTGGACTAATTATCCATAATAAGGGGATATTGACAAGGTTGTTGCACATAGAATTGGAGTTGGATGGCTTAAGTGAGGAGGCGCTTCTAGATTGTTATGTGATCAACGTGTTCCATTTAAACCTAAAGGAAAACTTTACAGGACAACTATTAGGCTGGCTACTATTTATGGAGTGGAATGTTGGGTTACTGGAAACAACATGTTTATAGGATGAGCATTGCTGAGGTGAGGATGTTGTGGTATTTTTTGTTTTAGTTAATATATGAATTGACAGTTCATATTCAAGAGAAGGTGCCTTGGTGTATGCTATTTGCAGATGATGTGGTTTTGGTGGACCAAACTAAGGAGGGAGTAAATGCAAAACTAGAATTATGGAGGGATATTTAAAATTAAACTTTAACATAAATGGTAGTAGTAGAGGTAGAGCAATGTTAAGAATTGAGAACCAAGAGATTCCTAAAAGCAATCACTATTGTTATCCATAACAAGGGGATATTGACAAGGATGTTGCTCATAAAATTGGAGTTGGATGGCTCAAGTGAGGAGGCGCTTCTAGATTGTTATGTGATCGTCGTGTTCCATTTAAACTAAAAGGGAAATTTTACAGGACAACTATTAGGCTGGCTATTATTTATGGAGCAGAATGTTGGGTAGCTAGAAGCAACATGTTTATAGGATGAGCATTGCTGAGATGTCAGCTGAGGATGTTGTGATATTTTTTGTTTTAGTTTATGTATGAATTGACATTTCATATTCAAGAGAAGGTGTAGAAGAGCTTTTGTAAATAGTTAGCGATTTTGTAAATAGTTGGGGGAAGCTGTAGAAGAGCTTTTGTTTTCATAGTAGAAAGGGGTTTTGTTTGACAGCTTGGTCGACTTTACTTGTATATGGGTTGACTGACATGTAATATGTTTTTATACTTTTATAATATCACATCTTTACTTATCAAAAAAAAAATAAAAAATATTCAAGAGAAGGTGCCTTGTTGTATGTTATTTGCAAATGATGTGGTTTTGGTGGACCAAACTAAAGAGGGAGTTAATGCAAAACTATAATTATGGAGGGATACTTTGGAAAACAAACGTTTTAAAATGTAACTTTAACAGAAATGGTAGTAGAGGTGGAGCAATGTTAAGAATTGAGAACCAGGAGATTCCTAAAAGCAATCACTTTTGTTATCTTGGAAAAATTTTCCATAACAAGGGGATATTGATAAGGATGTTGCACATAGCATTGGAGTTGGATGGCTTAAGTGAGGAGGTACTTCTAGATTGTTATGTGATCGACGTGTTCCATTTAAACCAAAAGGAAAATTTTACAGGACAACTATTAGGCTGGTTATTACTTGTGGAGCAGAATGTTGGGTAACTAGAAGCAACATTTTTATAGGATGAGCATTGCTGAGATGTGGATGTTGTGATAGATATGTGAAAAAATTAAGAAAGATAATATATATGAATAAACATATCCGAGTGTGTGTAGGTGTTGTCGAAATAGGAGATAAGAAAGCCAAGTAGGTTAATATGGCTTGTGCTTGTAAAGCGAAGGCTTAGGGAATGATTTTAACTTATAAGAAGGTGCTAGGTGTTACATATCGAAGGTTCTAGGAGCGCAAGAAGAAACATATGCTCTTTGAAGCTTCAGCGATGTTACTAATTTGCATTCACTAGATAATTGTCAGAAATATTTGCATTCATTAGATAACTGTTATTAATTTTGCATTCACTAGGAGCACAAGAGGAAATTCAGGTGCTTTCCAAGCTTTTTTCATGGCTTAGTATCTTCAGTGAATTCCATTCGACTTCATTTACCGAGTTTAGGGAAACTGGGAGCTATTGTATGAGTTGTATTTAAGAGTATTTTCTTAGTGCTGGTTTTTTTGGGGGCTTTTGGCATGTGTTCTTTGGGCCCAATATATATACTCCGTCTACATAGTGACTGCTTTCTTAGAGGGATGACGTCCTTTATATTTTGTGTAATTTATAGTCATTTTCATTACCTATATTACAATATACCATATTTACTGATGAAAAAGAATATTTGCCATTTGAATAACTTTTTGGATTTCAAGATAGAAGGTTTTAGTGATGTAATTTCTTTTGATAGGTAGAAAGGATAAGATCTATATGAATAGAAATAGAAAAAGTTTACAAAGAAGAAATCTCGTGGACACATAAACTTACATCCTATATACCCCCAAGCTTTAACAAAATCAGAAAAATATAAAGTAAGAAGTCTGCCTCCATATATGATGTCATTAATGTTTGATTTTATTATATACTTTAACCTTTTTTTCTGTTTGGTAAAAGTACGAGTATATAATAGTATAGAAATGTAAAAGGAATAATTATAGTAAATTTACAAGCAAGATTCCACCAACGAACTAGTGTGGGCTCCACACGGTTTGTATTTTCTTGTGTTGAGAGCTTCTCATTCTCTTATAGAAGCTCGCATCCACCCAATCTTTCCTAAAAGAGGAGAGGAAATAGATCTGAATTCCAACTAGTCCAATGGAAGAGGAGAGATATCACCTAATCTGTTACAGCATCAAGATCCTTCACCTCGCCATTGAATGTCCTGTTTCTTTACTTTCATAATGTCCAACAGATTGTGGAAGCCTGGAAGGGCATATGTTCCATAAAAGAACGTTTCTGGATCTTCGACTTTTCCATCCATTGCGACAAATAAAGTCTTCAAAAGTGGCTGACAGCACCCACCTCATCTCAAATTTTCTCAAGAAAAAGCTCCAAAAATTATAAGCCAATGAACAGTGGATGAATAAATGTGCTACAGATTCAGCATCTGATACACACATAACAGATCTATTTGGAATTAGCCAACCCTACTAAACAATTATCTATCATTAGGGTATTGTATACTTTGAAATTAGATCTTGACAATGGAATATTGGAATCGTATTGCTGTGAGCTTGTCTTTAATCACAAGCTGAAGCTATTATAATTTTAGAAATAATTATTGCATACCGATTTTAAGTTTGCTCCTCACAAGTTGTAAATGTGATGACATTGGGATAATAGGCTGTTGCATCATAGGTTATATATAGGGTTTTATAGTATTTTTTTTTCTCCATAATTTGGATATCAAGAAGATGATTGTAGATTAGGTTATAGGTGGATTTGGAAAGCAGTAGGTATTGAATTTGAAAATGAATGTCAACATGGTTGAAGCATCAATCTTCAAGTAGAAGCTTATTAGATAATTTAGGCGTGATGCTTAAATTATTAGAAATGATGGTGGTGTTATTATTTTGCTTTGTTTTGGAACCAGGGATATGACAAAGTGAATACCTTGGTGATGGTAGCTTGTTCGGAAACCCGGGCCTTCGAGCATATGTTTGTGGTGGTGGTGGGGGTTAGTGATCATAGAGGGGGAGAATTTGCATGCTTTTCCCAGCCCTATAAGTGTGGGGGATGTAGTGACAGCTGAGATGTATGCATTGTTGAAGAGACTACAAGAGGCTAGACATCTGGAATTTTCTGAGTTAAGAGATCGAGGGAGATTCTTTAGTTATCTTATCATGGATGAATCTCCAGTGTCTCAGTGCTGGTGCCTTGCTCATCTGAGTAGACTAGCTGTGTCTTTGACTAGAGATATGAGCATTTTGTTCTCTCATGTCACTAGGTCAGCCAATGGGCTAGCTAACTGTTTGGCTAGTGGTGGAGTCAAGAGATGTTTATTGTTTGTAAGGATTCCTTCAGAGGAGATCATAACTGCAGGACGATATCTTTGGGCCCATCTCAGGCCTCTTTGTGTATTCTCCCTCTTTTTATGATATCTTCATTATTCATTGGAAAAACAAAGTGAATGCCTTGGTCAACATGCACGTTTCAACTCATTTTTGGAGCTTGTTAACCCAGCTAGATGGGTAAGGCATTATTGTTGATGACGTGGTTGCGGGTTACTCTCTCATCCGCTTTGGTTTTGAATACATAATCTTTAAAATCACTTATTGTGCTTCAATGTTGTTTGGAATTCCTTGTAGGTTTATATTCGGTCAATTGTATAAGGGGGATGGGGAGGTGGATAGACATTTTTTCTCCAAAGTTGTTGCCATGCCAACTGCTCAACCTTTATGTTGGCAAGATAGATGCCTTGTCAATGGAAGTTTTAAGATAAAAAATTTCTTTCCTTGCCATTTATATATATTGTTTTAAAATCATGTATTGCGCTTCAATGTTGTTTGGAATTCCTTGTAGGTTTATATTCAGTCGATTGTATAAGGGGGATGGGGAGGTGGATATACCTTTTTCTCCAAATTTGTTGCCATGCCAACTGCTCAACCTTTATGATGGCAAGATAGATGCTTTGTCAATGGAAGTTTTAAGATAAATAAAACTTCTTTCCTTAACATTTATATATAATTATTAACATAAAACATGCACCGTGGTTTCAAAAAATTTCGGATTCCCAAAATTTCATCCTTAAAAAAGTGTTTCTGCAGATGCAACATTACTAAAAATAGGAATGTTTGAATAGTCACCTCGTCTCACCCCTCTTGACTAGTCCCCTTCCAAAATAGGAATGTTTGAACAGTCACCTGCCACTTCTTTTTTTTTTTTTTCTTAATCTTGGTGAGTGTAACTAGGGTAACAGGTTGGATCTGGTTGGGTTGATTCTATTAATGGTTCACACGCCAACCTGAAGCTGTCATTTATTAAACAGGTTGGAAATGAAAATACCTGAAAGCAGTCCATTTGAAGAGACCAAGACCTGAAGGTGCCTATATAACCCATTTAAGTATTTCTATTATGGAATGAGTCAATCATCCACTTTTGTACTTATTGAACAAAAATGGTGATATTTTTCCTCCATTGATCAATAATTTCGATATGTGGGGCTTAGAATAATTTTTAAGTATATTAGTACTTTTTTTATTATAATATATGTGTGTGTGTGTGTGTGTGTGTTTGATTGGATATTACACCTTGAAGGGGCTGAAGGAGCACGCAGTCCTAACCTACCCAATGGCATGACAACATGAAACTGTACCCACATAAATGCTGGGCGTGTTTGGAGTTTGGATAGGTTAGCAGACTGGTTCAGATTTTGCCACCCCTAAGAATTACTATTATGATATCCATCGATGAGCATTTTAGAAGACTTTAATAATGAATAATACCATAACTAGATCCATGATTTTTGTACTGGTATCATCACACCTTCACACCATGATCTGGGCAAGATATTGTGATCACATCGAGCACCTATGCTGTTGCTATGCAATTGCTGTGCCTGTTATGATAGAGATGACGACCTTCTTCCATCTTGAAACTTCATGCGGTAATGAGTAATGTTTTTATTCTATTCTGTTTGTAGTTTGTGTTTTTTATTATATTTATGTATTAAAGTCATTATATGGGTGTTTATTTTGAATGTTGCATATCATACTTGCCTGACATATATCCATGAACCTGTTACATAATATTGGAATCCTGAGCTGCTGCGGGATGTTGTAGCTTTCAATGGCTTATGTAAACAATATAATTTTAATATATTGGTAAAGCAAGATATCTTTTTCTTGAAAGTAGCTCATCATGCTGATTTACCCTTTTCAATGCAAAATATGACTTCCTCAAAATTTCAATTCATTCTACATAAGACCATACAGGATTGTCTACATTCTTTAGTGATCTGTTTAGATTTCCATCTTGACCCCTTGTGCTGTCAATAGTTTCCCAAAAATAGTCAGATAAAATTGTCAGTTGTTGAATCCAAATGAAATGCGCTTATCTGATTTTTTTTCTTTTGATAAACATCTAAACAGAGTTTATTATTTCATTTTAACCTCTGTTGATACATCCAGATGGGCCTTAAGGTTGCATAATTGATCATTCCTCATGATTACACTAGTTTTGTGTTGTAATAGTATTCTAATCTGGCCATTAGTTATATTGGCCTTGCATTGCCCATGCTAAAACACAAAAGTAGTGCAACATGTAAAATAATTAATCAACTCAAACTTACACTGAAAAGAAATGCTTCTGGAGAGGATGCTTAGGCTACTACTTGCTAATTTGATACCTACACTTTCTTTACTCATAGAATATCCTTGATCATGCTTATGCTTCCCTTTGAAAAAGCAACGGTAAATCATTTTTTTTGCTTATACTTTGTCTCTCTTGTCGTAATGTGCCAGGAAACTTGTGTATAATAATATTTGTTTCCCCTTTAATGACTTGTCTCTATACTTTCTTTGCTAATTGTAATTGGGTAGATAGAATCAAATTTCGGAAGGATGTTTGGTGTGGAGAAACCTCTTTTTTACAAGAATTTCTGGGGGCAGTGGCGGTTGCATCTAATATGAATGCTTGGGTGTCAGATTATCTTGTTAAGGATGCCATGGGTTGGAGATGGGACATCAAGTTGAGGAGGAATGTATTAGAATGGGAAGAGGAGGAGATTATCAACTTAATGAAGGAGGTGTATAAGTCCAATAGGAGGGAGGGAGGAGACGGTAGATGCTAGAAATGGTCTGAAGATGGTCTTTTCTCTGTCAAATCGATGTATCAATCTTTGTCGGAGGAGAACACACTTGGGACGGTCCTTGGAGGCTGATTTGGAAAAGTGGTGCACCATCAAAAGTTGCTTTTTTCTTATGGACGGCGGTTGAAGGGAGAGTGCTCACGTTCTGTTTATGCAAATCTGAGGAGGAAACTTTAGATCATTTATTCCTCCATTGTGCAGTCACAAGAGACATTTGGTGTATTTTTTTAAGAAGATTTCATGTGAGTTGGGTGACGCATTCGGTGTCGAAGGAGATGTGCAACAGTTGGGGGTGGAAGAGATTAAAGAGGGGAAAGCGTAGGAGTTCAATACTGTGGAACTTATGTCCTGCAGTTATAACATGGTCAATATGGTGCGAAAGAAACCGAAGAACCTTTGAAGGCAGGGAAACTGAGTTCTAAAACACGGTAGACAGTTGAATCATTCCTATTTCTGTGGGCAGCTAATTTCACTGAATTTAGGGGTATTTCATTCGAAGAATTTGATTATAGATGGGGGTTATATTGTGATTAAGACAGATGTGTATAGGAATTGAAATCGAGGGGGCCCAGACTGTTTAGATTTTTCTGGTGTTGTTTAGAGTGGCCTAATTCTGTACTCTTATAATCCTTTGGACCTTTTAATAAAATTTTATTACTTGTCAAAAAAAAAAATATTGTAATTGGGTATTACTTGATAAAGAAATTAAATAAATATAAAACAATGATAAGCTTGTTTATTTTTGCTGATACAGTCGTATTTTTTTTACGTGATAGTATGTTCGAAAGTTTGTGCCTATAATTGCATAAAGGGACAAAAATAAGCGTATTAGAAAATATGTTCGAAAGTTTGGACTCCATATTCTTGAGATAATGTATGTTCATTGCTCATACACTTGCCATGCCATTCTCTTTCGCGCGTTAAGTGTTGGTGATGCAGGTCTTAAAAGCATTTCTATATATGGTGGTTTAGTCTGGTAACGAGTCACAGCTCTGTTGTTTCTTACTGTTTCTTCACCATGGAAAACTTTGTATGAAGTTGTCGCGAGGACCTTGGTTGGGGGTGTCTCTTACCCTTCTGTCTTCCCTTCTGAAGTTGAGGGTATCAGTATCCTCCTCACTGATGGCTTGATATGTTTTAGGGGTACATGTAATGCTCTTTAAGCAGCAGCTTAAAATAACCTGTTATATTTAAATTTTTCTACATTTTGGATCATGAGATTAATTGATATATGCTCTCTTTTAGTGTTAGAATGTGTGCGTGGAAAATTAGTTTATTGCTCGACAGAACGTTGATGGGAAGAGATTTTTCGGGAAAATGTAGAAGGCGTACTGTGTAAGGATGTTTGGTAGAGAAAGAAGACTTATTAGTTGCTAAGAATATTTCGCAATGTCTGGTGAGATAAAGCAAACTCAAAAATGAGAAGAAATGGAAGATGGTGTTTGGTTGGACTTTTGGTTTTGGTTAATTCTGTTCATCATGTTTTTCGATCACACCTCAGAATCCAAAGATTGGTTTCAGAATTTCCCTTTTTCGTTTTTTAATTCATTATATTTTCAAAATATGAATTTAACCATCATCATCATGTAAAATACATCACATATATATAACTAAGAGCTCGAATACATGCCTAATGAGGAATCCCATCTGAGCAACAGGGTAATATAATGTTGTTACAGACGTATGCGTATAACTTTCACCATTGGTGACTTGAAAGAATGGAAACTTTCACCATGAAGACTAGAATCTGTCTTCGAAGATGCTGCGTGTCGCTGTTGATAAGACTGAATTTGTCTTTTTATTGAGACGTCATGAATGTTAAAAGATTACACCATAAAAAAACATGGTTGGTATGAAACCCAAGACACTACAAAATCTACAAAAGGTGAATGAGGTGTTTCCTTATTTGCAATGCCACAAACGCAAATTTTTGCTTTGAATTAACAGTTTACAGCCACGAGTTCAGATTGAGGTGTTTTTCTGACAATGGCAACCTGCCAGGAAATGGTCCCATATTAGGTAGGAATGGCAATTGGGCGGGTTTTGACGAACCCTAACCCACCCCTAAAGGAGGCCCCTAATTCCAAACCCGCTCCTAATCTTATTGGGGCGGGTTTGACCTGATTACAAGGTTCTTTTAAAAATAAATATATTTTTTTTAATTTTTAATTTTTAATATTTTAAAAATATTTACTTGATTTATACATAAAATATATATTTAAAACATAGGTGAATGTCAACGGGTTCGGAAGCGAGTTAGGGGTGGGTTGAGCAAAACCGGGGCGGGGCAAGGTGGGTTACCTGTTTAACGCAACCCATTACCATCCCTATTAAGCGACGATCCTTAACTTATTATTGGAGAGGATGCAGTATAGTTACATTTCTCTAGTCATGTATTCTTAATGACAATCCGTTGGCTTCACACCTATTTCACAAGTAAATCCTTCTCTTCTAGACTTATTTCAAGAAAACAAGCCCCCTTGAAGTCACCAAGAAGTTTCCAACTGCGGCACAGACACGCAAGTATTCACTAACCTTGAATTGAAGGACAATAGCCTCTCTTTCCCTCTCTCTCTCTCTCTCTCTCTCTCACACACAAATACATATATATATATTACATACAAACACGGAGTAGAATCAGTCAGCAAACCTCTAAACACGTAATAACAACCGTTTCTATACTCTTAGCGCTTATATAGGTTTTGTCATCAGATATATATATATATGTATATCTCTGAGTTTGCTGGTGCTAGTGAGAGTGTTGTGTGGGTTAGAATTCTAGTGGTATGGAGAAGAAGCTAGACAGGTTGTTTGGAAGAACCTTCAAGACCTCCAAATTCAAGACACCTGTAAACCTTGCCATCTCTCGTCTCTCCATCCTCAAGAACCACCGCCAAGTCCAGTGCTCACAAGCTCGGTCAGATGTCCTTCAACTCCTCCACCTTGCTCACCAAGAACGTGCTCTTCTTCGCGTCAGTTTCTCTCAAACCCAACAATAACACAATTTCACTTGTGCTTCTTCTTCTCATGATATTCTCTCCAACTGGTTCTATCTAAACAGGTTGAGCAGGTCATTAAGGAGCAGAATTTGTTGGATGTTTTTGTTAGAATTGAAGGGTATTGCCACCTTTTGATCGAAAGGGTCAATCTCATCGAGAAAAGCAAGTAAGTTTTTCTTCTTCTTCTTCGCCCGAGTTCATCATGTGTTAAAGGCTGTGTTTGCTTAGCTACAAAACACTGGAAAGGAAAGTAAAAGGAAAAAACACTTCCATTATTTTCCCTCCGTTTTAGAGGGATTTAAAAAAATTATTTTTCAATGGACCTACATTTTCTAATGAATCAAACACACAAATTGCATGAAAAGCTTATTTTCTTTTCCTTACAGATTCAGGCTAACGAAACACAGCCGAACTGGTTCATTGGTTAACAAAGGCAAACACAGTCTAAATGGTTCTTTGATTAACAATGGCAGAATAAATTCTCCCAGAATGAGAATGAGAAATTACCCTTCAACATAGAATCACCTCCAACCCCAATTTAAGATTTTAAGAATGAGTTTTGAGAGTTTTTGCGTTAGCAAGCATATAAATAAAGTGAGTAGTGGTAAACTTGTAAACATATTTTTTCTATTACAAATTATTTTGGAGTGTTATTATCACATGTGAGAAGATATAATTGTGCAAAGATTATCTTTCGCTATGGTATTTTATGAAAACAATTATAATTAAAAAAAAGTAAATTAGAAAATTTGGTCAGAACTCATTTTAGTACATCTTAACCAAATACACACACACACACACACACACACATATATATATATATATATATATATATATATATATATATATATTTTCAGTGACGTGGAA
>JAUPMG010172488.1:0-24220 GCA_031762675.1 Pachysandra terminalis
AATCCAAGGGCTCTTGGGGTAGCTAATCCCTCACCCAATATCATATAATCAGATATATAAATATTGTCCATCAGGACCCCAGAGAAATCAGTCTCTTATTAGCACTCATCTCAGAGTCCAATCAATCCTCACATATCATCCTTTCATTCTCCTTTCGAGAAATCAAGGTTAGTCTGGGTCGAGTCTTTCTAAGACCCATAATGTATGAATGGCCATTACATGCATGTTGTTGTACAATCAACTACATGGATGCACATGAACAGATATATCATCATCCTTTATCATGCTTATATAAACTTTCATCATAAACACGTAAATCATATTCAGGGAGGAACAATACAAATCATGTGGTTCCCAAGGACTTACTCTGCTGCCTTGACAACACCATGATATGCCCAGGCCTACCAGCCGGCATCAAAATCACAGTTCTTATGCTCAACCACTATACTATTGTTAGCAGTTACTAGATACTTCATTATCTCATTCTTGTTCACTACGTGCCATGTAGCATAGTCAGAGGTTCTTATTTACATCCTAATACAATATGTATGTCTATCTCCCGAGGAAGGACTTCTACTGCTTCTGATTCTGAGTTGGAGCCATCTCAAGAATTGCTTTGGACTTGGTCGGATCGAGATAAATACCTTTCTAAGAACTTCCCTACGGTAACCCCGAAAGCACATTTGTCTTGAGGTTGTAACGCCTGCAATGTTGAAACACCTTTCTCAAAACCTCAAGGTGATCATGTCGCTCCTTGGTTTTACAATGATATCAACAACATAATTTTCAACCTCGATATGTATCATATCATGAAAGATGGTAGTCATTGTCCGCTGGTAGCTCCAGCATTCTTCAAGCCAAAAAGGAATCACTATGTAATGAAAGTTCCCCAAAGGTGCCTGGAATGCTGTGTGAGGAGCAACGAAATTATGCATTCGGATATGATTATATCCGCTAAAGCTGTCCATAAATGAGAACATTGCATGCCCAACCGTGACATCGATGAGAAGGTCAATATTCGATAAAGGAAATTCATCCTTGGGACAGGCTTTGTTGAGATCACGGAAGTGCACACAGCACTGTATCTGTCCATTCTTCTTCTTAGCAGGGACCATGTTTGCAATACACATCGGTGTTGTATGGATTCGATAAAACCAGATTTCAAGAGCTTTTACATCATACTTATTCTGAAGCTAAATCTCAGGCTTGAACACTCGGGCAGGTTGCTTAACAGACTTAACATCGGGGGATAAGTGAAGTCTATTTGTGACCAAGTGAGGGTCCAAACCACACATCTCATCATACGACCAAGCAAAGACATCTTTTTATTCCTTAAGTAAATGTACACGGCAACATTTTTCTTCAGAGGATAAATTGGAATTTACAAAGGTTGTCTGCTTTTCTTCATCATCATCATTCCCTAGGTTCACCTCCTCTAGAGTTTTGAGAGACAACTTGGCACCATCCTCAAGGTGATCTGGTGCCTCTCAAATGTAATGGATGACCTCGAATACATTATTCATCAAGAACACATCATCATCATTGAGGCTCTCGATGGTTCAGAAGGCTTGCTCTTGAATCTTCACGCCCTTCGAGGCTGACTTCTTGATGGGGGTTTCAGACCTCGGCTGATCAACCTTGGTCCACAACTTGTAAACGATTTGCCCATCGGGATCTCCACCCTTGTACATCGAGCCTTCGAGTTAGGCTCAGCTGAGGCACACTCGGTAGGCCTTTCTGCTTCTCTTCTTGCTTCTTTTGTTCTCTCTTCCACTCCGCTTTTGGCTTCCTCTTTGAAGGTTTGGGATCCAGTAAAGAAACCTCAGGGTTTTCCTGTATCACCGGCCAAGCAGGCAGGGGGATTCCCTGAGGTAGAGACACCTAACATTCGCCAATGGGGGCCAATTCATCGTACTCGGACACGTCCACTAAATGAACCTCGGACTCATCGAATGGGAAAATATCATCGACCAGGAGCACCATCTTTCCCTTCTGTATCCCCTTGCAACACTAATGATAAGTGGAAGGAATGAGACGACATTGATGGATCCAGGGTCGACCGAGGAGAATGTGATAAGTTTGGTTGTTATCGAGGACGTGGAAGAGAGTGAGATGCTTGTATGGTCCAACCTGGAGTTTGAAGGTCACGTGACACAGAGCGCACTGGCATCAAGCATCGAAGCAGTAAAATCCTCATAGCCTAAGGAACAATCTGGTCCACCAAAACTGCAATGGCCTTCAAAATACTGAGAGGAATAACGTTCAAGGACGAGCCAGCATCAACAAGCGATCTCGGATGTCAATACCATACAAGATAGAATTTAGATATAAAGCCTGACTATGGTTCTCATGGAGAACCATCATTTCTTATTTTGTCGAAGGTGATGACATCATCATCTGCTACCTTGGCAGCACAAGCCTCCTCCGCTTCATGTAGCAGCAACCCTTGGGGATAAGCCCAAATAGAAATATTCTCTTGCCTCGAGAAACCGATCTCCTTGAGACTCTCCTTAAGACGTTGATACTTGGGAAAGACAGGCCCTCTCTGAACAACAACTTCTCCCTCCACCTCGGAGAAGATGACATTTACCACCTCCTTCCCTTTATCCTTATGAGTGGGCAAAGGTCAGTGTGCACCTTGTAATAACCCAAACAATTATAGGGGTTAATGTGTTATTTATCAAAATATAGTGGTTAATTTAAAAAATTTAGAAGTTAGCTACAAGTTTGAATTTGACTCATTGTGATTGGTGGGTTATACTGTAGGAAATTAAGTACAACACACACTATCATAATCCCATAAGTCATGATGTGTAGCTGAGATTGCGTAAGAACAATTCAACTAAATTAAAACTAAATTAAAACTTAGAATTAAATAGGATTAAGATAAGACTAAGTCAATAACTAATCAACTTAGAACTAGGACACTTTAATCTAAGGGTTAGGATTAAACTAGTCTCATATAAAGGCTGAAAATTAACAAATAATCCTAAACCAAGAACAACTCCTAGAATAAGTAGGACATTATAGAGTATAAACACTAGAGAGTGGACGTTGGATCTCATTATTGAAGAAGAGGAGATAAGGAGAGGAATTGCAGAAGAAGAGGAGGAAGAAGAAGAAGGTGTTCATTTCAACACTCAATCAAGTGCAAGATAAGTATTCAGATTAAATTATATTTTTGATATGAACTGGGTGTTTCTGTCATATTCTTTGAGTATGACACATGATCTTAAAAATTACATCTTTTATGAAGAATATGATCAAAATAGTAACATTTGGATTTTAACACCATGAAATTCACAAAGTAAATTAAGTAGGTATTCTTGTGAAGTATTGGGTTTTATTCGGAATTGTATTTTAACATGTGTTTTGATAACTTTTTGCTAAATTATATGTGCATAAGTCAAAAATATTTAAAATTCTATGTTTCCGAGCCATCGGTCAACTGTCGGTCAACCAATCGGGTCAATCGATAGGTTTCTGGGTTGGTTGGTCAACCGTCAGTCAGCCGACGAGTCAACCGACCAGTTTGTTTTTGGTTTTGGTTGGTTTCTTGGTCCCTAGCCAAGCATCCGACCTAGGGTCGGTCGACCAAAGGTCCACTAATGCCCACAGTACCTTGGGTTTGGCCCCTGGCCAAGCAACCGAAACTGGTCGGTTAGCTGACGGGCCAACCGACGGTTGTTGGCTAGGTGTAGGCTGCTCGTAGGCTAGCCAAAAGTTTGCCACTTGTTCCAATTGACATGAAATTTGGTACATATACTATATTTGACCTAATTAGATCAATTAAGATGTTAGTTTTGCTAAATTACGAATATTTTGCATATGAGCTTTTATATGGAGGATTTGCTACATCCGACCAACAGGTGAAATTTTGATTGGACATGATTTTAACTCTAAGCACATTATGGACATATTTTATATCATATTTTACATCTGCACGTGTACACAAATTTATTGTTTAGCTAATGTGCATAATTCACATGCACTGCATTGCCTTTTTGCATAATAACCTAGCATCGGGTCTAATGCATGACTTAACCACCATATCTTCGTACTTTTGCCTTTTTGCATAATGACCTAGCATCGGGTCTAATGCATGACTTAACCACCATATCTTCGTACTTTTGGAGTTCTATGGTTATAATGAGTGATATTATGACCTGAGAATCATGATAATTGTGAGGAAGTCCTGGAATGACTAATTTATGTGTGTTGAGGGATTAGCTACCCCTAATAGACCAATCTTTCATCTTGGTATACGTGTTAAACGTAATGGATGTCGAGTGATAAATCTGTTAGTAGCTCGGGTAATGTATGCCTCACTGAGGATAGTTCACATCAGTGAAATCTTGGATATGCTCCCGTGATCGAAAATAAGGTGAGGGGATTGTGCGATCTAGGTCGAAGTCCCTTAGAACTATGATGCGCACATAGAATAATCTGTAATCACATTGCCATATGTTGGGGGATGAATTTACATTGGTGAAACATTCTTGGATATTGGATTAGATCTAGTGTGGGACATACACTACTCGAATGCCAAACAACATGCATATTGCATTTCATATGATTGAATTTAGATCACACTTTGTGATTATATCTGTTTGGGTGCACATCATGCATTGCATACATTAAAAATTGAACAATCATTCATATTGCATTATTTGACACTTCATACCATTATATATATGTGTGTGTGTGTGTGTGTGTGTGTGTTTCTAATTTCTGTTTTGTCTATGAATATCATTGAAGAGTGGTATTGACCCTACTTCAATCCAAAATATCATTTATATCTGTTTATTTAATAAGCTAAGTGTAGCTTACACTTTCAAGCATCCATATTTCAAGAACTATAGAAGGAGAAACTGTGGATTTTAGTGACAAGGGGAAGGACCAACTTACGATGGGACTACTGATTTTAACGAGAGCATGGATTAGAAATTATCTAGAATTTTGTAATAGGACTTATTGGCTTTTATGCATTAGTTTGCTTTTAGCATTAGTTTGGAAAATTGTTTAAGTAAATGATAGAGATTTTGATTTAAGCATGAGACTGAGATTAGTTAGTTTATTTCCGCTTTTTAGTTTTATTGATTTGAATATAATGGACAGATTTTAATTAATTTTCTTATAGTTACATTATTCCGTAATTTTTCCTTGTATTCTATGGTTTGGTTATGTATTGACTACCACTCCCATGTGGAATGGGGTGAGAGTCATATTTCGAATCTTTTAGGGACTTCAATAAGATCTCTAAGGTTTGGGATGTGACAAAGTTGGTATCAGAGCCTAGATTTTATGTTTTAGAACAAATTCCATAGGTTTTTGATGTGTTGAAATTTCAAAAGTTTTCAAGTTGCTAATTTTATAAGTTTTATTTAAATACTAACAACTTGATTCTAACTCATGAATACGTGGAGGTTATCTTCTTTTTACACAGGTTTGATTTGAATCACAATGGCTGGTAAAATAAGAGGAATAGCTAATACAAGCGTACCCGTAAGATACAAGGATGATGCTCAAAATCAGAATCCTCAACAAGCTCAAGATCCGCAACTTGTTGGAGTTTACCATGCATTGGGAGAGATGGCCTCAATAAGGCAACAACAACAAGCACAATCTCAATCGATGCCACTACAAATGGAGGCACAAAGGAATACTCATAGCATCTAGAAATTCAAGAATCTTGGACCTACTATCTTCAAGGGAACAACTGGTCCAATGAAAGCACAAGCGTGGATTTATTCCTTATAGAATATCTTCAAACTGATGGAAGCAGATGAACATGAAACGATTCGATTTGTAGCATTCATGCTAGAAGGAGAAGCAAGGAGATGGTGGAAATCTACCTTGGAGATTGCACGAATCCACACTTGAGCGGACTTCAAGATGAGATTTTATTTGGAGTACTTCCCTAAATCTATTAGGAAGGAGAAGAAGCTGGAGTTCATGAAGCTAGAACAAGGAATGATGACCGTACCGGAGTACATAGAAAAATTCACAGAGCTATCCCAGTTTGCTACTTACACGGTTGATAAGGAAGAAAATAAAGCATTCAAATTTGAAAGTGGACTAAAGCCAAGCATCAAAAGTAGACTCATTGTGAGGGAGCTCATGGAATATCACAGGGTTGTTGATGACACTTGTAAGATAGAAAAGGAAATGCTGGAATACCGAAAGTTTCAAGATCAAAGGATTGGAAAAAGCAATTTTCGAACTGGAAACTTCAAGGGTAACCAAACTGGCCAACAAAAGAGGCAAAGGACACAAGGGCCAGCAAACAAGTCTTCCGAAACTCGACAATAAGGTGCGTTAACTGTGGACGACTAGGACACCTCATGAGGGATTGTCGACTTCCTAGGGCCCAACAGCAGAACACTTCCCAAGGACAACAGCAATTTGTGCCAAAGCCGCATTACCAGCAGAATCCAAAGCCAGTACAACTACCACAACCACCTAAAGGAACTAAGAATGGAGTCTCACAACAACAGCAAACTCAAAAAGGAAAGATCTATGCTTTGGAACAGCAACAAGGACAAGTCATGGAAGGTACTATTTGCATCTCTCACATCTCAGCCAACGTTTTATTTGATACGAGAGCATTACACTCTTTTATATCTCATTCATTATTGAACTTTTTGAGTTTACCGTTGAAGGAGTTAGAAAAGAGTCTTGTAGTGGTGAATCCGGTAGGAGGTTCAGCATACTTAGGGAAGGTATGTGAGTCTTGCTTAGTAATGATAGGTGAGTCCACACTAAGAATTGACCTAATTGTGCTAAACATGAAACATTTTGATGTAATATTGGGTATGGATTGGCTAATTGCATATTGTGTGCAAATAAACTGCTATAACCGAATTATATCTTTTAGATCACCGGAAGGTAACTTAGTTAGGGTGTCAGGATCTAAATCTGAAGTGTCGAATCACTTAGCATGTTTGGATTTATGGTCTATCAAAGAGAAGGATGGTTGGGAATTAATTCCTATAGTGTGTCAATTTGGAAGCGTATTACAAGGCATACCGGGATTACCTTCTCAAGAGGGAAGTAGAGTTTTGCATTGATTTAACAGCAGGTGCAAATCCCAGTGCACTACCTACATATCGTATGGCATCAACTGATTTGAAGGAACTTAGAACACAATTAGATGAGTTACTGGCATTGCAATTCATAAGACCAAGCTCATCACCATGGGGAGCACCATTTAGGTTCATAAAGAAGAAGGATGGAACACTATGGCTATGCATCAACTATTGGAAGCTAAATCAAGTAACAGTGAAAAATAAGTACCCATTGCCAAGAATAGAATACCTTTTTGATCAATTGAAGGGAGCAATATACTTCTCAAAGATTGATCTCAGATCAGGCTACCATCAACTACGAATCAAGGAAGAAGACATTCCGAAAACAACATTCTAAACGAGGTACAAACACTTCGAGTTCGTAGTCATGCCTTTTGGGTTGACCAATGCACCAGCAACGTTTATGGACATGATGCAAAGGATTTTCAGACCCTACGTAGACAAATTCATGGTGGTATGTGTTGATGACATTCTGGTATTTTCTAAGACCAAGGAAGAACACGAGGAGCACCTCAACACCACTTTATAGACTTTAGCAAATCATCAATTATATGCTAAATTCTCTAAGTATGAATTCTGGAAGGAAGAAGTTAAGTTCCTAGGACACGTAGTGTCTAAGGATGGAATTACAATGGATTCAAACAAGGACAAAGCAGTCCAAGATTAAGGACAACCGAAGAATGTATCGGAAGTTCAAAGTTTCCTTGGATTGGCGAGCAATTACCGTCGATTTATTAAAGGGTTTTCTCGCATAGCAACATCATTGATGAAGCTTACAAGAAAGGACGTGAAGTTCGTGTGGAACGAAGCATGCCAACAAAGCTTTTTCAGAACTTGAGGAAAAGTTAAAAACAACACCAGTGTTAACAATTCCTACAAGTGGCATGAAGTTCATGATCTACGCTGGCGCATCATTATTAGGACTCGGCTGAGTTCTGATGCAAGAAGGAAAAGTGGTGGCATACGCATCAAGACAACTCAAGATTCATGAGAGGAATTATCCTACTCACAATCTAAAGTTAGCGGCAACCGTTGTATTCGCACTCAAAATCTGGAGACACCATCTATACGGCGAGATCTTTGAAGTATTTTCATACCACAAAAGCTTAAAGTACCTATTCTCACAAAAGGACCTAAACTTGCAAAAAAGATGATGGATGGAACTAGTCAACAAATACAATTTCTCATTGCAATATCATCCGGGCAAGGTTAATGTTGTAGCTGACGCACTAAGTCGAAAGCCTCACAACACTGTAGCAATCATGATGGTTCAAAAATGGTTCATGTACGAAACACTTTCAGATTTGGGAATGGAAATTAATCAAGAGGAGCAAGGAGTAAGGTTGTGCAACATCCTTACCAAACCAACACCAAAGATCAGAATTATTGAACTACAAGCTCAGGAAAAGGGGATGAAAGACTTAGCCAATGATGCCAAAAAATCAGAATGGACCAAAGAGGAAGACAAAAGCATAAGGCTAAAGAGAAGACTATGCGTACCTCTCGATAAGGAATTCAAAAGGGAAATTCTGGAGGAAGTACACCGTTCTCATTATTCTATCCACCCCGAAAGAACAAAGATGTATTACGAATTAAGGAGGAATTATTGATGGAGAAGGATGAAGGTCGACATTGAAGAGTTCGTGAAGAAATGTGTGGTTTGCTTACAAGTAAATGCTGACCACCAAAAGCCAGCTGAAACACTCCAACCTTTACCAATTGGAGAATTGAAGTGGGAACACATCTCAATGGACTTTGTTACGAGACTACCGAAGACCCGTAATAATCATGACATGATTTGGGTGATAGTGGATAGATTGACCAAACCTACACACTTTATAGCAACAAGGACTACAATGAATACGGACGACTTCGCAAAGCTCTACGTGAAGGAAATCATCCGACTACATGGAGTACCTATCACAATCGTTTCGGATCAATAGGCACAATTCACATCGAAGTTTTGGGGGAGTTTGCATAAGGCTTTAGGGACTCCACTAAACTTTAGCACTGCATTCTACCCTCAAACAGACGGACAAACAGAGCAGGTGAACCAAGTACTTGAAGATCTACTGCAATCTTGCATCCTTGATTTCAAAGGGAGTTGGGAAGACCACTTAGCACTTGTGGAATTCTCATACAACAACAGCTACCAAGCCAATATTGGCATGGAACCATTCGAAGCCTTGTATGGGAGACCTTGTAGATCTCCATTGTGCTGGTATGAGGAGAATGTGTGCATTCCCTTAGAACAGGAAATAATTGCTGAAACAACGGAAAAGATCAAGCTCATAAGGGAAAGACTCACTACTACTAAACATCGACAAAAGAAATATGTTGATTTAAGGAGGAGGTATCTGGAATTCATGGTAGGAGATTGGGTATTTCTTAAGGTATCACCAACCAAAGGGGAAGTTAGCACCAAGGTTCATTGGACCTTTGAGATTTCTGAAAGGATAGGAGAAGTGGCTTACAAACTGCTAGTACCATCTAATCTAGACCTAGTGCATAATGTATTCCATATCTTTATGTTAAGGAAGTACCATCCGGACCCCGCAAGTGTGATTGATTGGCAAGCAGTCACAATCAAGGAAAATGCTACATATGTGTAAGAACCTGAATAATCCCTAAAAACTTTGACTTGAGATCATAGGGTAAAAAAAAGTAATTTAGTAATTTAATTTCACTAATATACCAGGATTAACATTCATAAAATCCTTAATCTTATAAAACACATTAGAAACCCTTAAGTCATTTAAAACTAATCAGATCAGCTAGATAGACTTAGGAAGCAATATTGGTCAGATAACTGAACTTAGCAGTTAAATAGGAAATAAAATCAATTAGCAAAGTAAAAACTGATTTAGGCAGCCTAGAAGATTTATTTGAGACCCCTAAATGTGTTTACAACCTCAGTAATTAATTAGGTGATCAATTGTGTAAGAATAGAGCTAGAAACCCTGTTGTACCCCTGTAGCTACTATAATTTACAAGTTTGCCCTTAGAGCCTTTAAATAGAGAACTTAAGTCTCATAACTTCATTTCTCATTTCTCTCTCAATCTTGTGGAGCTCATGGAGAAGAAGAGGAGGGGAATGCTCAAATTCCTAGATGTAAGGAGGAGCAACCACGGACGCAACCCGACAACGCCCCAAGTTGAGTATTCTTCAATGTTTGTGTATTTATTTATGTTTTGACGTTATGAGCAGGGGGAAGATCATATTTGATTGTGTTCTTCCTTCCCCCATGAGTTTTGTAGATGAATTTCAAGCTATTGCGAACCAAACCCCAGTAGACAACCTATATGAACAAGATCAACAACCCTATGAGCTAGATTGTGGGAATGAGTTTTCTAGGGTTTGGGAATTTAGGGAGAAATGAGTAGATCCAAGGTTTGGACTGCACCCTTGGACTTAGAAAGTAGTATCGAAGCTTCCTTGGGTTGTTAGTAACCTATGGGTGAAATTTCACCTAGCAATACCCTGTCCCTAGCTTCAGCAACTCCTTCGACGAGCCGACGAGTCCGCCGAATTGTAGAGCAGATTTTCAGCTCACGTGAATGGTCGCCGAAACCCATTTCGGTGTGCCGAGGACGTCATCGAGCCCCAATTGTAGAGATTTACCAAGGTCACTTTTGATCTAATGAGATTCATTTGGACCAGTTCCCAAGGTGCCACCTCATTTGGCACCTTTTCACCTCTTTCGGCGAGCCTAGATGTCGCCAAGAACCTCGCCGAGAGCTTCCCTTGGTTCGACGTTGAAGGTTAAGCTATGGACACTTGTAAAATGACCAACCACACATGTTTAGCATGTTTTTGGTTTTAGTAGACTCACCATGCAAAACATGACCCCCAAATCCGAAATTAGCTTTCCTAGAATTGACCGGGCTATAAGAGATGCGTGGAAAACTTGTATAAGTGACCCCAAAACCCTTCCTTGAGCTCACTATCCTCATTTTATGCATGTTTGGGCACAGAGAATTGTAATTGTGATACTTTACCCTTCATTTTGGATGGTGTTTGACTATTTGCGTAAATAATCTATGAACTGTCAGATGATGACCCATACACCTCACATGCATTCATATTTGTCATATAGTTTATGCTTAGATGATTATGCTTGGTTATAGTGTGGTGTGATGCCTTATTTCATCTTATTGTGGTTGCCTTATGTTTATAACTTGCATGTACTCGCCTTGACACATTTACTTAGATTTGATGATTATATGCTTGCTTATAGTGTGGTGTGATGCTTTATTTCATCTTATTGTGGTTGCCTTATGTTTATAACTTGCATGTACTCGCCTTGACACATTTACTTAGATTTGATGTTTATATGCTTGCTTATAGTGTGGTGTTATGCACTACTTCACCCTTAGTGTTTGTCCGATGTTTATATCCTGCCTGCACTGATTATATCATGTATCTTACGTTTAGATGACCATTTGTGCTTAGTATGTGATGTTGTGCACTATTGTGCCTTGTAGTGTAGATTCGTGGGACTGTGCTCATGTGATTGCTGAATTGAGTATAAACCTGTGGATCATTATGTGAATGCATTAATTAAGGGACTTGAATACTATGAGTTGCATATGGACTATCCCACTATAATAGCTTAGTCTGATGCCCCCATGTGATACCCATGGATTTAGGCTGTCACATGAGATGACTTGACTTGTTGACCTTTGTTGTCCTATGAAGGACCATATTGTATATGCCCAAGCTGAGAAAGAACCCTATGTTGGTATTCCTCTACAGAATTTTGGTATGATGATTCCCAAGGATTAGCACCTTGGTACAGCTTGGAAGAAGATTGAATCGTGGATGCTTGATTACCTGAGGGCTTACTCACTCTGATGAAAACCTCAGAAGAATACAATATGATTCCCAAGGATCAGCATACTAGCGCGACTTGGAAGATAGTGAATCATTGATATACCTATTGTTGGAATGTGAATATGTATGGCCTATTCACATTGGTGAAAACCTCGGATTATTACTCATGATCAAAAATAAGTGAGGGGATTGTGCCTCCTTGGTTGAAAACCCAAAAAACTATGTTGTACATATAGAATAATCCTATCCTTTAGCCGTGAATACAGGGATGAAGTCACACTAGTGGGACATCCTGGATGGTCGCATTGAGATCATGTGAGAACTTACTATATTTCATATACCAAATAGCACCCCCTTACACTTGCATTGCATACTATGTTGATATTATTTTGAGTATCAAGTGTATTACACACTTGATCTAATTTCCATATAGAATTAGGCATGTAGATACTATGATGTGGACATTTGATTTAATACCAAGTGAGGTTGGGAGAGAACAACGTATTGTGTGATCTCTGTTGTTTAATATGTCACCACTGTATGCACACATGTTATCCTTATGACATTATATTTATTATTTGTTCTTTTCTAAAAGTATTGGGATATGAAAAAATACCTTGCATTAAAGGATTAATCATCCTGTGTCATGACTCGAACCATAAATTCCCAATTTCTCAAGTTTTCTGATTGATTCGTAACATTCACCCCGTATTTCTATGAGTGTGGATCACAGTAATCAAAACGTAAGTGGAAGTTCTAACAGTTCTAGTAAGTTATAAGTAACTAAAGCAACATATAATGAAAAACAAAAGATTCTAGGTAAATAAAGTCTATATCTAGACTAAACCAAAGATTCTACCAGAATACGCTACCCATTCCGGTCTCACTCTTCGTATCTAGGCTCCTGAACCTGAAAATGATAAATGACACACACATAAGCTGAAAGCCAGAAAGAGTAAGCCGTCAATGAAGTGCATTCACTCATGTTCCAACATTATGAGAAAAGTGCGATGGTGTACAAAGTGTAATATGCAGATATGTGCAAGTGGTGAACAATGTGGCATTTAATTATAAACAATCACAGTATAAATTTCTCTCCCATCCTCAGAGAGTTAACTCAGTGGTCAGTAATCCTACACTACATGCATAGATTTTATATGAGAATTAGGCCAAGTTTTCACACACGAGGCTCTCACACTAATATTAACACACAATATGCAATGCAAGTGAAATGCAAACGCTGTATGGAGGTGGAATATCGTATGTTCCCACGTGATCCCAATCTCTATCCGGGGTGTCCCAGCAACCTGAATGAGCCCCAGGATGTTCCAGCAACCTAAAATCATCCCCCGTATATACGGACAAGGAATAGGATGATTCTATGTACACAACATAGTTTTAAGGGCTTTCAACCTAGGAGGCACATCCCCCCACTTATTTTTTATCACAGACCCTCGACCAAGACTTGCAGCTCATGCGGTATCCCTCAGGGAATCATACATATTCACAATCCAACAGAAATATAGCATGGTCTCACTAACTCCCAAGTTTACACCAACATGCGGATCCTTGGGATAGTCCACAATTTTCCAAGCTTACCCCAACGTGCGGATCCTTGGGTAATCATCATCCCGCAAGACTGAAGAGGTTCCCTATGTGGGTTCACTCTCAGCTTGGGTACAATCATAGGGTCCTCTTATAGGACTAAAATGGCTATCAAGTCAATATTTCAAGTGTTAGTCTAAACCCACGGTATCATGAAGGGTATTAGGCCAGGCTATCACAGCCGGAAATTCCATATGCAACATCTGAATTCAAATCCTTTATTTAATGCAACAGACAAGTTTTCATAGGCATATATTCAAACACTCAATCATATGGGCACAGTTCAATAGTCTAACTTACTAAGAAATATAAAGCATATAAACAACTAGTCTCATTATGAACTAACTTACTAAACACTATAAACAACTAATCTATCTCTAACCATATATACTTTTCTATACACTACTAACAGAATACTAGAGAAACTATAAACCTACAAATAAGAGAAGTAAAGTCAATTGGGCACACCGGCACCAAACTCTTCATCAATAATATAAATTGGATGCATCAACGTGATCCAATCATCATAAGCATACATACGAGGCATCCGAGTGCCTAAACCAATCGTATTCTCAAGGAATATTTACAAAGGCATCTCAATATGCCAAAACTCAAAAATGAGCGAATTATTAAAGCATCATAATTACCATTTACCTCCCAACATGGGTATTACGATGGTATAAAGCTAATAGGAGGTTTTGGGGGCCATGCTTACTCATTTCTCCGAAAACTACTATTGCTCAGCCAAAACTAGAAATCTAAATTTTCCGGGTGAGGGGTTGAATTTTGCATAAGAGGTCTAACTGACCCAGAAATATGCCAAACACGTGTAACTAGTCAAGATACACGCGCTCCCATTGGAATCACCCCATTTGGACCAGTGGAATTGTTCGGCGGGGTGCTCGGCAACCATTCGGTCCACCGAAAAATGTGAAAGTGTGTCAAATTAAATGACACCTCGGGGTTTGGTCCAAATGAGTCTCGATTGACAAGAAGTCAACTTGGTTTGGTCACATATTCAGTTCGGCGACCTCTTAGCCTCGCCTAAAGGGGGTTCGACATCCTATTAGGCTCGCCTAAACTGCCTTCGGCTACAGTTCCCGAGAGCCAAAATGGCCTCTGAGATTCGGCGGACTCTTCGGCTCGCCGAAAAGGTCGCCGAAGATCAGGAAAGGTCTGATTGACATGAAATTTTACCAGAAGGTTGTTCACACTCCTAGAAAGTTCGATTATCCTTATATTTTGAATTTGTTTAGTCTACAATGGAGATTTGGGGTTTTCCCCCTATTTTCTCCACTTAGGGTTTGGTTTTTCCACATATGAGATCAAATAAGGTGGTCTAATGTTTAGGATTTCTACATGCATCATAATTATGGGTATCAATCCTAAAGTGAAGGTGTGTATAAGGCAAACAACACTTCTCTTAGGTCAAAATGTTAAAACACAACTGAATCACAACTTCAAAGATAGGTTACTCAACTTGGGATGTTGTTGGAATAGCGTCGGCGTCGATTCGCCGTCTCTCCGCGATTTCCATAGCTCTCCCACATGCTCTGGAGCTCCAAGAGAAAAGAAGAGAGGAAGAAATAGAGAGAAATGCTGAAAATGAGCTTCAGGGCTCTATTTATAGGTTCCCTGGTCGGATTGAAATAACTTCAACAGCAAGGGTAAAATGGGGTTTCTAATCCCACATTTTCCAATTGGTCCCCTAAGCAAGCTCATCTTCATTAGGAACACAACAAAACAAGTTTGAGGTGATTCTGATAAGTATATACAAAGTTATGGTTAAATTACCAACGATACGTCAAAACTGTCAAGCCACTGGATGACCACTCGGCGTACCGAGAGTACGTCGAGCGTCACAGAGTAAAAATTGAGCCCCTAGTTTGTTCACCAAGTCCCAACTCGGTGTACCGATATTACATCGAGCCTGATCATTTGACAGGAACCCAAAAACCTCAGAAAGACCCTTTGAAACCCCTCGGCATATCCTCGGTACGCCGAAAGGCCACCGAGAGTACACCGAGCACCCTCTCGACGACCCCTCGGTACGCCGAGAATGCCCAACTTTGTCCGTTTGACTTGAAATTTAACATACATGCTTATTTTGACCTAATTATGCCGATTTTGATGTTTGATTTGCTAAATTATGATTACTTCATATACTTGCTTCTTTATGGAACCTTTGGCTATATTGGTGGACATGTGATATTTTGATATGCTTTATATTTCTTGTTTATTTAATGTCCAACATGTTAATTAGTCTTATTACACATAATTTGTATGCTTAGTTAATGAGCACTTATTCACTTGCACATCATCATGCTTCATGACCATGGATTTCGTCTAAAAGCTACACCCCATGTATATAAATCCATACTTCTGGATTTTTAAGGCTATAATGAAAGTATCATGATCTGAAAATCATGATAAGTGAGGAGACTGATATTTTTATGTGTTGAGGGATCGTACATCCCAATAAACCAATTTAATTGTTTCACCCAAGGTAAAGGATAGGCCTTGTATGGGGTCCCAAAAGACTTGTAGTAAGTTGATAGGTGAGGGAATGTTCATATTGTGAGGAAGACTTGTAGTAAGTTGATAGGTGAGGGAATGTTCATATTGTGAGGCCCAAAATCCAAATTATAAGAATTGATAGGTGAGGGAAGGTTCATATTTATAAGGCCCAATATCCGAATCACAAGAGTGTAAATCTGTTAGTAGATCGGATAATGTTTGATTCACATGTGGTGATTATACTTGCTAGGAGCACATGATATATTAATAATTGAACCAACACCTTGCATTACACATCACATCATGTTGCATTATTATCATTATCATGTTATTAATTGCATGTATTCTGTTTTTGTCTATTGATTACCATTGAAGAGTGGCTTTGACCCTACTTCAATCAAAAATACAGTTTAATTGATTATTTACTGAGCTAAGTGTAGCTGGTGCTTTCGAGCACAACATTTTTCAAGATCTATAGATGATGAACATGAGCACCAAGATGGAGGGCACGGATGCTTTAAAGATATTTAGTTGATATTAGGATTTTCCTTGATGATTTTAGTAGAACTTGTAGTAGGGTTATTCGATGTAATTTCAGGACTTAATTAGATAGGTTAGTTAATAGGAATTGATTTGAAGCATGAGACTAGTACTTTACTTTCCGTTGTTTTTTATTTGAAGGATGTTATGTGATGGATATTATCTTAATAATACTACTTTTCTATACTTTATCTTCTATAATATCCTTCTTAATTAAATGATTTTGGCTATGTATTGTTTATCCATTCCCATCTGGATATGGGGTGAGAGTTGCAAACCAGACTTGGAAACTCCATTGAGATTTTTAGGTTTGGTTCATGACAATAGCAGTCCGATGAAACTTACAATATTATGGGCTATTCATATCTTGGGCAATCGGTTCCTTCTTTAGAATTAGCAGAGTAATCCGATTGTCCTTGATCCAATTTTCCAACAAGACATTGAGGTGAGCCGGGGAGCAATTCGGTTCAGTCGGGATGGGACGATCATCCCTTTCTCCATCCCTCTTCGACTTCTTTGAAAAGCTTCCTTCCACATGAGCCACTCTTTGCCCCTCTCTTCTTCTCTGAAGACTTCTTAATTGTGCTCAAGGATGGCATAGAAAGCCTCGTCCTTCGAGCGATCTCGATCAGATGGGTAAAACTCGAAAACTTTAAATTCTCGAGGTGAATCTGATACTCGAGACGCATCCCAAACACACACAAATCGATAAACCTGGATTCATCCTCGGTATCAGTACAGGTCATAACTAGACCTCTAAACCTTCTTACGTAATCCACCAGACCCTCCGAAGGGCCCTGGAGATCTCAACTGAGGTCCCCAATGGTGTAGGCCTCCTCAGTAACAAAGAATTCTTATAGAAAAGGGAAGCCATATCTTCCCAAGTGTACACCGATCCTGGCTCGAGATTGTTGTACCAGGTGTAGGCCTTCTCAGACAGAGACTTGGAGAACTCTCTCAGGCGCAGGTCATGATTCGAGGCGTGAGTCCCCAACGCCTCAATGAAGCGGTTGATGTGCTCTTTAACATTACCAGTCTGACCGGTGAACTTCTAAAACTTCGGACTTACATAGTCCTTTGGGTATGGCTTTTGCAACAACGAAGTAGGGTAAAGGGTTCTAAAATCACTATCGACCCATTCCGGGTCTCGAAGGTGAGATTTTTGTAGCAAGGTCTTAACATTGGCCAAAGTGGAAAAATGCGGAATAACAGGTGGTGGTAGAGTAATGATGGTAGGAGGTGGTGGTGGTATGGGTGCCAAGGGCGGTAAAACTGGTTGAGGAGGAGGTAGTTCAGCAGGAGCAAGCTTGATGACAAGCCTGACTACCTCATCTCGGAGAATGGGTGTTGGGAAAGTAGTTGGCTACTGAGCAATCGCTTGCTTAGTTGGCAGAGCCATTAACTGAAGTTGTATTATTTGCACAGACTCGGCAAGGGCTGTGGTAGCCTTGGGACTAGAAGTGTTTGTATGCGGTGCTACTGAAGCTGTAGGTCCACAAGGAAGGACTGGCACATCATCCAAAGGAAGAAGATCCACTCGAAGGCGAGGGACCTCGGGATCATCATCAATAGGTGGTCCCTCAGCTCCAACAGGAGGTAGATTATGCCTGGTGGCTTTGAAGGATAGAACAGACACTAACAATATGAGTGAACACAATGAGTAAAGAATCAAATACAAAGGAAATGGGAAACACTACAGGTTCCCCAGTGAAGTCGCCAAAAATGGTAATCCTCAAAATGGTAGATAAGCAAGATTAATTAAGATAACGAAGGAAGTTGATGATAATAGCTGTAATGGAGGTGACAATCTACCAACCAGAGTTACGGAAGGTTCGAAGACCTATCTTGCACTATCCTTCCCCAGTGAAGTTGCCAAAAATGGAAATCCTCAAAATGGTAGATAAGCAAGATTAATTAAGATAACGAAGGAAGTTAATGATAATAGCTGTAATGGAGGTGACAATCTACTAACCAGAGTTATGGAAGGTTTGAAGACTTGTCTTGCACTATCCTCAACCACGTGTTGGCCGTTCCAATGCAAGGTTTTCCTCTTGCAAAGAAATAAATGAAGTGAAATCAAGGAGAAAAGGGGGTCAAAAGAACTTTAGGAATGCTCAGAGAGAACATATACATAGAGCTTCGAAGATTCCTTTGATTCAGGAGTTCACTGAGTTCTGAAGTCCTAGGAAGGTCAGGAATTGATCCTTTGTCGAACGAGAGTATAGGCTTTTATAGCCGAAGTCCTCAGATGAAGCAATGTTTGGGAGACAAGTGTCACCCTGATTGTATGCAACAAGCAGACTCCACGTGTTGCTCTTTGAACAACGTGCGAGTCATGCACGGGAATGATGCACTTGTTAAATGACATGTAAGGCTTGTCTGTTGATCAGATGATGACGTATAGCGCTTGCGTACTATTACCCGAGCTGCATGTGGAATCGATGTGAAGACATCTGTCATAGTCATTGAAAGCGTATGCCAACCTCTGTAGTGTGTTCAGTCCCTTGACGTGACGCCGCCCACGTGGGCTTGATAGGACTTTCTCTCTGGCCCTCAATTCCTAAAGGTTTCTTGATATTCTCTCCTTTCTTTGATTAAATAGAACATGTCAATCCAAAAAGCTCAAGGTGCTAATCCCAAGTTGGAATCGTGCGAACATGCTAAGTCTCTCAATGGGGTGATTCCCTAAAAATAAGACATGTGGGGCATTCATTACAAGCCCTAAGTGTACTATAGCATCGGATTGATGTACCTTTATGATTCGAGACTGTAGCCACGAGCAAACAGTTTGTGGCCTTGAGTAACATTGTGCTTGAACAATTATTCATAACCTCGAAATGGTTACCTTGAATGAAAGCCCAAGGTATGTCAAATGATTTGCAACACCGGGTGCACGATGTTACGTTAGCTGCCTCTGTGGTCGAGGCCGTTCCATCATACAACAAAGTTTCTATAAGTGGGGTATGTATAGCAAACCCATGATGGCTACTCGAGGGATGTCCCACGAAGTGGGGTCTTGGCTCAACAAGGACTTTACCAGGTGGTAGGCCCTGACGAATTGACCATCTACGGGTGGTTAGCCCAATGACAAATTAACCATCTCCGAGGTGGTTAGCCTAGATGATGAATTGATCATCTTCGGGGTGGTTTAGGCCCAGATGATGAATTGACCATCTCCGGGGTGGCTTAGGCCTAGATAATGAATTCACCATTTCTGAGGTGGTTATCCCAAATGACGAATTGATTATCTCTGGGGTGGTTTAGGCCCAAATGACGAATTGATTATCTCTGAGGTGGTTTAGGCTCATATGACGAATTGATCATCTTTGGGGTGGTTAGCCTAAATGACGAATTGACCATCTCCGAGGTAGTTAGCCCAAACGAGGAATTGACCATCTTGAGGTGGTTAAGCCGCTGCTCAAGAGGTAGGAGGTTGTCCCTGCACTAGTAAAATTCCGATGATTGCTCGAGAGGCTGTCCTACAAAAGCAGGCCCTCACTTTGACGGTGGTTACTTCCTACCCGAAGAGGACTCAACCTCCCTTCTTTGAGAGAACCTCGAGTAGAGACCCCGAAAGAGACTCGAGGTAGTAACAAAATATGCATATATTATTTCCCATGATGTCAGATGGCATTTTACCAATTTTCAAATTGCCTCGTAACCAGTACCAAAAAAAGAGTAAAAGTTGTATCTATTTATCAAAGATAAAATAACGTTCAATTGACAAAAGAATCATATATTAAGAGATGGATCAAGTTCGTATCCTAAACTGAAATCAATCACTTGAGATCTCCTTGAAGCCACATCATTTGTGATCAAGTTCGCTCCCACTTGAGATCTCCGTGAAGCCACGAACGAGCATGGTATTTTTCACCTACAAAATCACGGGACATCGAGTTTGGTCGGCAGCACATTCCTATTTTTAAGGGGTACTTTCATCAATTCAATAGATATCGCAAATTAAAGAAAGATCAAACCCATAAACTATCTTAAAAACAAGGCCACTTTGTCACACTCCGTCAAATTCTGAACAAGGTCACCGATACATGCCGTAAATAACCGGTGAACTGTGATTGAAGCCTCCCGAAGGTTTCATCAAATTTTGTTTGGCTCCTCTTATGTTCTTGAAATAACACTAATCTATCTACAGAATTTTTTTTATTTGTAACATTTTAATTCTTCTTGACAGCTAAAGATGGTTAGGGTGTGTTTTGGTTAGTCGGATAGTAGTGCAAGGAAGGAAAGTAATTGGATAGTAAAATAAAGAAAAGCAAAACTACTTTTTGTAGTGCTGGAAAAAAAAGTAAAAATTTGATTGAAAATATAGATTATAGTGTTTGGATGACAGAAAAATTACATAAGAAAGAAAAATAATCAAACTTTAAAAACTATATCCTGTTATATATGTATATATGTGGCGTGCAATATGTGCTATTATAAATATTTTATCTAAATTTAGATAAATCTAAGTTTTTGAATGAAATCATTATCATGGTAATAAAATAATATTAATATAGTTCAAATAAATATTTTTAATATCTATTAGTATGATAAGTATCGGGTACCTGATGGGCACCCTTTAAGAATCGGATATTTATGTGTTTGGTTTTGGGATTAAGGGTGACAACCCTGGATCCATAACTGATAAGACCCGCAACTATGTCATATAATAGGGTTTGGTTTTGAGATTTGTTGGACCTGACTCGTTTACACCCTTAAATGGGATACAATTTTTAGATTATGCTAAAAAAAAGATAAAAGACAAAAGGTTCATTCCAAAACGATCAAGATTATGTTTTTTTTTTTTTTAATTCCAACTATTCATAGTATTAAAAAAAAAAAAAAAAAAAACCCAAACCCCCCTTTACTTTTCAGCGTGTTAAGAGAAGATGGATGTGATAACTTTACTTTACTTTCCTTTCCAATGTTTCCCGTTCGTTTTGAGAGGAAAAGAAATAGGGTGTTTGACTGGAATTTGAGACGGTTTAGGAAAAATGTTTTCCAATAGACCTCACGTTTTCCTATCATCCAAACACCCAAAAAGCATGAGAAAGTAGTTAAATACTTTTCTTTCCCATGCTTTCCCATCAACCAAACACACCCTAAGTAAATGGAAAACCTTTCTAGATTTTTATTTTATTTTATCTGATATATGCTGAGTTATTATTTTCATCGGTACTTATTTTCTTTTAAAAATATGAAATTTAAAAGTTTTTTTGACAATTATAAAAATATTATTTAATTTAAAACAATTAACTTAGGTCGCATTTGATATTGGGATCTTATGGAATATAAAAGAAAGATGATTTTCCTATATTTATGGGTGTTTATATATCCAAAAGTGTGGGTCCCACAAAAATATTTTCGTCTCTTTTCATTTTCTGATAAAAAAGAAAGAAATTTGTTGAAAATAAATATAATAGTGAGGAAAATAGCACATTCCACCCTTTACCTTTCACCAACAAACCTTCTTGCTTTCTGGTAAAGAATAAAATGGGTAAATACAAAACTTTTCTCATTCATTAATGTTATTTAAACATCAAACTCAAAATTTTTATCATAATTAAAAAATTTCTGGTACAACCAAACAATTTTCAAAAAATTAAATTTTACTTTTCAATATATTACTTTGTGGCATATTACTTTACCAACAAATAAAATTCAATTTAGTTGATTGAAGAGGGTTAGTAAATGGTAGAAACAATAATATGTCACTTAGTACTATTTTGAAAACATTAAGAGAGATAACTGTAAATTTACTGAACTTTAAGGGAGGTTTGTACAATTTATCTTAAAGAAAACCAAGAATTGTCCTTTCTAAGGCCGTCAGGGGATTCCATTCAACTTTTCTCAGCTTTTTGATTGACACGTTACTTACTTAGACGGACGGGACTGCAAAGTTAAATCCGATTCTTTTTGCTTCAAAGATTTTCTCCTTCCATTTCTCTCTTTCCTCGCTACGTTTACTGCGCTCGGCTTTCCGACGACGGGACTTCCGGTTTCTCGCCGGAATTCCTGTCCGAAAACCGATATTCCCTCTCCCGTGAAACCGCTCTTCTTTCACTTCTCTGCTTACCTGACACACTTGTTACAGTCCAAACATTTTTTTTCTTGGGTTTGGTTCTTCTCACTACAGTTCATCTCAACACAAGAAATAAAAAAAAGATTTTCATAAAAAGAACGACTCTCGAGACTTCGATTTTGACGATTTTGATGGAGCTTCTAGGGTTTCCGTGCAGTAGATTTGAGTTTCGAATTTAGAGGGGATTCGCTGATCTGGAAAGCTGTACGTTTCTAGGGATTAAAAGAGCTGTTTATTCTTCATATTTTGTTGTTTCGATTATTTTGGGGAGAGAAGAGGGTTCTCTGTAGCTGTAAGATTGATGATATTTCACGGACAAGTTTGTCATCTATGATGACTAGAACTGTTGAACGATCGATGTGGGTGGAGTTTCAGAAAGTCTCTCACATGGAATGGCAGATCTTGTTAGTTACGGCAATACCGAGAGAGACGTCGAGCAGGTGTGTTTCATGATTCGTTCTTGCTTGGTTCGAACTTCAGCAGATAATTTGATCTTTTTGCTTTGTTTCATTTTAAATTTTGTCTGGATTATTGCATTAGTTGAGCTTAGATAGTATTAGTAGAAAATGAGATAAAACTGAAGCTTAAGTGAAACGATTTTTGATTCAATTACTTACGAGTTTGAATGGTCTCCTGGATGATCACCTAAGACATTGAACTGTTATGGTAATCGAAAAATAGTTTTGCTTGTACAAGTTCCTTTGTGATTAAGGGGTGTAGTTTTTTTTTCCCCGCTTATATATGTCAATTGTGTTAAGAGTAACAGGAACTGTTTGATGTAATGGGGGTTTGACATAGAGAGAAGCTTTTGATAAGTGTTCAGTCATTGAAGTATATATTGAGATTTTGTTTATTAAAGGTGGGCGAGATGAGATGGCTACGTTGAAATGCTTGGGAGATATTTCACTTTTGGCATAAATAATCTCGTAGATTATTCATGACTGAAATTGAATGTTGGAAACTAAGGGGCAATAGATATTAGAATACATTCTTAACAGAATATGTTATGAATGCACTTACTGGAGGGTATTCATTGTGTTGGTCGGGATTAAGCAATATAATAAACACACTAAAAACGAAGATCAAACAATGCCACAGATATACATGGTTCGGCAAAGCCTTCGTCTACGGGAGAGAACAAGTTTCTACTATGTCAAAAACGAATTAGGGTTACAACAAGGTTATCAAAACGCCAAGGTGATCCTAGGCGATAGATCTGGCCATTACCTAGGCGCTAGCGTAGGCGATTGGGCCAAGGTTTTAAACACCGGAACCGGTCGTCGGACCGACGGTCCGGACTGGTATCTGCCGGTCTGGATCCGGTACAGAAAAAAAAAAAATTCAAAATTTCAGACCGGCGCCGGACCAGCGGTATCGGTTGCCGGACCGGTGGTACCAGACACCGGACCGGCGGTACCGGAGGGACCGGTCATCAGACCGCCGGAACCGGTCACGAACCGGTGGGACCGGACCACCGATCCAGAACCCGGCGATACAAGTCTTTGTCTCGCGGGTTGGAACCAGACCGGTATGGTCCGGGCCCAGTCTGAACCG